>SKCR01024295.1:0-205690 GCA_019454045.1 Zanthoxylum bungeanum
TCCCCTGACCACTGCATATCGGTATTCCTCTCAGGAAAACCACATGGTGAGCAACAATTACATTGTTCTCATGTGGGATTTATAAGTATTATACTTAAGGTTTCCCTTAGGACAACCTATATTGGCACTTATCCAATTTGGGTCCTTAGTTTGGTATCAACCAAATGTTATGCCTGGCATACCCAAATTATCAGGAATGAGAAACCTCGTTTCTTCCCTGTTCATATCCTATATGATATCTGTCAAACAGATTTATATGGAACCTTATTCTAAATAAGTTTTGCACTGTTAATACATATCCTGTAGAAGGAAATAGTAGCTCAGAGCGACTCGTGATAAACCTTATCATGTCCTCTCTAGAAAGAAAGTCATACCGTACTCTTTCATGTACGTATGAAACTTACTGCTTAAGTATTTTTCATTACGGTTTTACCGTGGCGGAATATACTATAGCCGATCTGTTTGTTTACTTCGTGTCGAAACTCTAAAGTTTCCGATCTTGTTTTCAAAAGAAACACATAACCACAACGTGATGTCACATCCGTTAAGGTCACGAAATATTCATGTTCACATCTAGCCTAGCTAGATATGGGCCCATTTAATTCATCATGAATAGGGCTAACAGATCGGTGGCCCTTTTACTATTACCAAGTAAATAGTATTTTAGGTATCTTACCTAATAAACTAGATTCGTAGACCTTATTTGAATAGTCAAATCAGTCCTAGTACCCACTCTTAAAAAGTGTGGATATACGAATCTTGTTTAATTGTGTCCTAGACAACAATGCCACAAATAAGTCTCTATTGATCAAATCAATTTGAGCTATTTATTTGTCATTTTATATGTTTGAGATTTTATTATATTCAAAATATAAATTCTGTTATTACATCCAATGTATTATCTCAGTATCATCTTTATATAATGAAACACTTTAGTGTTCTAGAATATAAAGGTTTTATCTGCATCGGATTAAACACTGATATAGAGATAATGTCTCTAGTTAAACTAATTACATAATAACATTTCCTAATTTAAGTTACATACCCAAAGGGTAGTTCCTAAACTTAGGTATCTACGGTCGAAACAGCGACTTTCGTCCCGTTTCCATTCGCAGAGAAATCTCGGCTTGAAGCCAGTATCCAGCTCACAGCGGATTCTGAACGTCAATACATATATGTATTATGTACCACACTAAGTATTTAAAATCCAATTTTAATACTAGTAGTAAACATAACTTTGACAAATATTTCTAAAGTTAGAGCCTCGCCCTATCTTTAATTCTTCGTGTCTTCCATATCCAAATGGTAGTCACTTTGGGATATGTCAATTACCTTTTCAATATTTTCAAAACCTTGGCCAAGCCTTGGGTTTTAGAATATCGAAATGATGGCACCTTGTGCTACACGCCCAATTGCAAACTTTGACTTTTCTCCGCTAGAATAGTCAATTAATTCTCCAAGAATTATTAATTGCAATTTTAATACTTTTAAATCTAAAGATAGATTTATTATAAGTATATTAATTAAGCACTAAAGTCATCATCACATAAATCTTCCAAAGACTTTATGCTCTACTATTTGCTTAATAATGGGCTTAGTCATAATAAGTTATTTTATCAAATAAATTAACCTATTATTAATTCCCAATTGAAAATTAAATCATTTAAAACATTTAATCCAAGGATTATATATTTTAAATATTTATCTTTTTCAATTCTTTCTTGATTTCAATAGTCCAACTATTTAATCAATTTATTAAGGTACTATTTATTATAATGATTACAATAATCCAATTATTTAATCAACTATAATTTTAATATTGATTACTATAATCCCATTATAAAATCAACTATCATTTAATTCAATTATATTGATTACTATAATCCAATTATAAAATCAACTATAATTTTAATATTGATTACTATAATCCCATTATAAAATCAACTATCATTTAATTCAATTATATTGATTAGTATAATCCAATTATAAAATCAACTATATATTGAATGAGTTTGTATATAGTCCAACTATATATATTTTTTAAAACAACATAAAATATTAGTCCGACTAATACTTTTAATTAATATGACGAGTAAAATAAAATGAGCGTGTTTAGCGAGTATTCGAACGAATGTTGCAAATTCAATACTTGCCTCCCACTATTTTTCGTCGAGCCTCTAACCCTCTGTGGAGTACTCGGGAAACCGCGTTTCCTAGTGGGCTAGGATCCCGTTAAGTATCATACAATCCTGACTTTGGTCAAACAAAAAATTGTATGATAATCAACTTAGGTATCTCTATGATCAATTGGATCTCATCCAATTCCTAGATCCGGTTAGGTGGACATCCAAGTCCGAAACATATGTAAAATGTCAATGTATCCATTACATTTTCCTAACCCTATCCTCCGAATCATCTAGGCCTTGGCTTTGGCCAAAAACAAACCTAATGATTCCAGTTAAGCGGGACCCATTGACGAGGAAAGTTTCGTAATCAATGTCATTGGACAAAAAGTGATCTTGACTTTGGCCAATAAAAATCACGATTTGGACAAGACACCGATATGCAACAAAACTCTCATGATTCAAGTACATCCTTGATTGACAAAGGTCTCGACTTTGGTCAATAAAAACCAATGCCAACTTCGGATCTTGAACAAGAATCATTCAATGGAAGGATATTTGCTTAATATAGATTGAGGGATTTTCGCGTGCAAATTGGCTACCAATTTAATTATCTTTGTTAGGTCTCATCATCATACACCCTTAAACATGCATTCTAAATACATAATAAAGCGAGTATGAAATAAAATAATAATGATATGCGGATGGATACTTAACACATTGATCCTAGATCAAATCTCTCCCTTTCTCACTCAAGCTAGCACTTGTACTACTTCTACCCGTTACACTACACGTCTAAAGAAACCTCATATATATATAGAGGGGAATAGGTGAGAAGAGAATACAAAGAGAAATAAGGTGATAAGGCTGGACACGCAGGTCCAATTTAATAAATCGAATTTATTACAACATTTCTAAAATTGCCCACCCATCTAATATCCATCCGATATACATTATTCATTCAACACAACATGTATTCACACACATAAGCATGCTATCAATCAATCTAATCAAATTAATTAATCTGATAATTAAGTGATCATCCAATGTTCAAACAACGATTTGATTTTGTTCGAGTCAAACTCGTTTTTGCGAATAAGTACTCAAAGTACGAATTCATGAATTAAATTAAACTACATCATTAAATCTAATTTAACATGTATTTAATACTAATTCACTATTCAATTCCAAATTAAATATTGCACTTTATATAATAAACCTTTTACGATTTAAATTCCAAATTCAATCGCGTCGGGACTCAAAGTCCGATTAACGTCCAACGTCAATTTAATTTAAGTCTAATGGGCTTCAATTATTTCTTTAGGCATGGGCTTCGGCAACCAAAGCCCAATAGTGGAATCACCCAAAATGCCTTAGAAATCAATTTCGGCCCATTAGGCCCAATTAAACATTAAAGGTTCATTAGTCGCATTTGGGCTTTATGGTTAAGGTTTTGGGCCCAATTGGATCCAATCCACTTGGCCTAAACCAAACTTGATAAATCAAGCCCAAAAGGCCCAATTACAACAATTCAAGCCCAAATCCAATTTAAGCCTAAATAATTAAATTACACTAATCCAATTACGCAATTTAATTACCTAAAGTGCATTACGATGATTAATTACCTAAATTGATATTTCCGAAGCACCAAATTAGTCCAATTAATCATGCTTAATTCATTATCATATGTCCAACACACAAAATGAAAAATCAAACCCATAAACATGCTTCAATGCTCTCGGTCAAGGAAGGTGATTTTGTCCGATTTGAATTCAATCCGATTAATTACACAATCGACAACATATTAACTTCCCGAATGATTTCATACACATTGAATGTCACAAAATCAAAATCACCAAGACATTAGGGCATATACACCAATTCGGCCAAGGTAAGATTTTGGGATTTTTGTTCAACTCAAATTCAATCAAATTGACTTCAAATTAACATCATCCTTTATCATTATAACTCATCCAATGAATTAAAATGAAAAAATTCCAAGAACTCCAAAAACCAACACATTCGGCCAAGGTGAATAATTGGGGAAAATTATTCCAAATCAATTTTCAACAAATTGGTCCAACCAAAATGCAATTAAACATGTTATAAGCATACTCAAACAATCAATTTATTAAATCATGCTCAACAAACATTTACCCAAATTTTAAGCCCTACATTTTTCATGCTTGCAACATTAGCTCTTGATGCCATTGTTGGTTTATTCTAAGGTCCCAAGATCAAATCAAGACATGAAATAATGCGTGAATACATCAACGGAGGTAGCGGAATACTCACATTGATCGGTTATGTCGAATTGAAGACGAATCGAAGCCAAAAACGCACTGCTTTGCTCACGCCACTGCAACCAGTCCACGCTCACTGTCTTCGCAGTTTCGGGTCTCAAAACGAAGCTCCAAACTCCGTCGGATGAGTCCCGCCTCATGGGTGAACCTCCCTACCACCTTCGCAAGACTTGTAAGTGTGCTAGCACTTGATTTCTCACCATGAGAAACCACTCTTGGCTTCCCTTTGTTCACGCCATTTCTGGTTCCAAACCAGTGAACATTTCATCATTTTGGGCGTGAGAGAGTGGAGAGAAATGAGAGAGAAGTAATTGATTTTTGTTACAAAAAATCAATTTATATTTATGCCATAATATTTATTAAATTAATAATAAACTTATGACACAAATCATGCAATGGCTTAGAGTGTCAAACACTCAATTTCCATGCAATGACATTGAGTGCATTGACACTATCACCATGCAATGCATTAGAATTAAATAATGCATAAAATGACATGTGTCATGTGGGCCCCACACACGTTTCCAAATGAAAGTTGGCCCACGTGCACTCACGCGTTCGGGTTCGATATTTCCGAAATACCGAGCTTACGTCGCGACGTTAATTAAATCGAATAATTGCGGCTAGCGAAATTATTATTTACGTCGCTAACGAATTAATTCTAAATTAACTCGTTTGCCCGAATTAAAATCTAATTTTAATTCCGCGTCGAAATCTAATTTCGATTAATATATCGAATATATTAATTCATCGATTAATTCCGAATTAATCGTTCTCTCTCTTTAGACAACATTTTATCCCGGATAAAATATCTCCGTTATTAATCCTAGATTAATTTTCTCTCTCTCTTTATATATAATCCCAGATTATTCAAGAGTGCGAGTTGTGCGTCATCGGTGGATTATCGGGAAGCGACCCATGAGATCCCCGGATAATCTGGCAGTAAATACGGTCGTCGGAGTATCTGAATCACGTACGTACCAAGTACTACGTTCTACCGATTTACGAGACAAGGTCGACTCCTAGCAAAGCACCAAGTCTCCCAAGTTCTCCGGACATATTCATCAAAGAATATCTAGATCTGTATCAAGCGTAGTATACGATTGTATTGTGCATATCGGTCCAGTATCGGATAGTCACGTGCTAGGGCTGGGGCTGGATAAGTGTCTGCCCCGTCCGAAACACATATCGGATGTCTGGTAACTAGTCTCTATAATCGGATATTCATGACCTGGTCATAATATCACAATTGGATGCGCATCACTAAGAGCACTAATACAGTATCCTGCGTGACATCATCTCCACTATGACTGGAGTGACACTTCCGTCTTGACATCACATCCAATACTACTACGATTCCTGATAAACCCAGAAGAGGTGAACACAGAACTAGTTAAGATCCCCCCACCACCAAAACCAAAGTTTACCGATTGTCGTAAGTATTAGCGATGTAAGTCTCAGGTTAAGACTATACACACCTACCTTGATTTCGGCCTCCCATAGACACCTAGTCATAATACCAATGGGATTCCGAAGGGTCTATCCAGAGCGAAGCTGTTTCCCGTACCATCGGTGAAACACGACCTCCTATCGCACTTGCACAAGTATCCAATACTTATATATATGAGAACTATGCCGTTGTGCCCTCACAACGCGCACAAGTGCAATACTAGCCTATTTCGCATTATCGATGTCCAGTCTCGATAACTACGGCTAGGGATATTTAATGATTAATCCTTCGTGGACTGATACTGTCTCATATCATCTCAATCCAGGAACTAATCATAGGGACCTCTCTTCATTTATATATCTATGGTGATCTAATCACAAATGACGAGAGTGCAATTTCCTTATTACATAGTTATTTTGCTACAGCAACACAATGTTATGTGCAAATAGTGACGCTATGGGTCATATTATCCAACAGCGACTCCACTGGGGATAGTGAATTGGCCCCGAAATATTGACTTGTGATGTTTGGATTTATGTTTTAATTGACCGTGTCTGTAGTGGATAAAGTAAGGGTTTAATCAAAGGCATTTTTAGGCTAGGTAATGGTTTGGTGTCTTCCTTCATTCACTACCTTTCTAGAAGGAAAAGCTGTGAAGGCACCTAGATAGCCATCTACTTGTAGCCTATTGTGATGGACTAATTTGGAGGACTCATTGTTTATTCCTGACAACAAGCGATAAGAGCCTAAGAGGCTTGGGTATTTAAGTGAGCCTCGCTCCACCTTCCCTCTGGGGGATCTACAACGGGAAATCCATTTGACAGTCCGTCACACACCATAGCTCATTGGAACGTACCTTAGTGTATAAAAAAGGGTGCGCCCACTTGGTTGCTCAAACCCTTGAGTGGGGAGACCTAGTTGTGGGCCATCCTTCGCCGGTGAGAGCCTTTGTCTATACTCTTACTGACCCACCCATGGACCGGGTTGGCTAAAGTAACAATTATTTCCTTGAATATGTGCTTGTGGACCATCCTCATTTGGATGCAGTTGGACTATTGTCAGAAATGCGGGCTTGCTGGGCCATTTAAACTGGGGCAAGTTCACACCTTATGATTATTAGGCCAAAAGCTTCTGAAATGTTGATGGGCCACTTTGTAAAAATTATTATGTCATGTTTGCATCATTTTTTATGCTTGTGTTTGGGAACATCGTTGTTTGGATCCATTTGGACCATTTATCATGTGATATTGGCTTGTTGGGCCATTTAAACTGGAACAAGAACACATCTTATGACGATTGGGCCAAAAGGCTTCTAAATAACAGTGGGCCATTTTATGATTGTGTTCGGAATATTATCATTTGGATTTAGTTGGGCTCTTTGCCATAAGACATGAACTCGTTGGGCCATTTAAACTGGGACGGGTTCACTCTTATGACAGTTAGCCCGAAAGATTCTAAAATGATAACAGGCCGATTTGTGTGAAAATTTTAATTGATTTAGTATGTTATTTACATCTCATGCACCTCATGCATACATACATCATGTTAACCCTTGTATTCTGAAAGCCATCATAGATACATGTTGGTTAGGGAAGAGGACAGACTTGTCAAAAGACCAAGCAGCCACCAGGAGTACCGGCAAAAGACATAACCCAACGGGATAGGAAACCCAATCATGCATGCATGCATACACGTAACATATTCGCATCATTTTTGTGTTTGTTCTGTTTTGTAATAACAGGTTTCAGAGGAGAAAAAGAGAAAGCGTCAAATGCAAGCCAACCAGAAGCAGTAACAGTACAATAGCAGAGTTTCGGGAATGAATCCAGGGCCGAGGCCCGTATCAGCAGAATTTTGGGATGAATACCGAGGGTCGAGGCCCACATCAGCTTCAATCTGGGGGCGAGGCCCATGTCAGTAGCAGTTGGGGCCGAGGCCCACTTCAGCAATCAGTTTTGGGGATGAGTCCCAGGGTCGAGGCCCACATCAAACACAGTTTGGGATGAATCCCGAGGGTCGAGGCCCACATCAGTATCAATCTGGGGGCGAGGCCCATGTCAGTAGCAGTTGGGGCCGAGGCCCACTTCAACATCAGTTTTGGGGATGAGTCCTAGGGTCGAGGCCCACATCAAACACAGTTTGGGAATGAGTCCCAGGGTCGAGGCCCACATTACATCAGTATCAGCATTGTCGGGTATGACATTCTGGGGGCGAGGCCCATATTACATTCAGTATAGTTCGAGAATGAACCAGCCGAGAATGGAAATCCGAGAAATGGAGCAGAGTTCGAGAATGAACAAGTCGAGAATGGCACTCCGAGAATGGAGCACAGTTCGAGAATGAACAAGCCGAGAATGGCACTCCGAAAATGGAGCACGGTTCGAAATGGACCATATTCTCATCACTCGCCGAAAATGGCACTCCGAAAATGGAGCACGGTTCGAAATGGACCATCATCGCAACAGTTCGGGAATAAAGCCCACATTCAGTACAGTCAGGGAACAAAGCCCAGAGGAAGAAAGCCTCATATCAGTATAAGTTTGAGAATAAAGCTCAAGGGGAAGAAAGCCTCATGTCAGCACATTTCGGGAATAAAGCCCACACTCAACACAGTTCAGGAAAAAAGCCTACATTCAGTTCAGTCCAGGAAGAAAGCCTACATTCAGCTCAGTTCATGAAGAAAGCCCACACTCAATACAGTTCAGGGGAAGAAAGCCTCATGTCAGCACAGTTCAGGAATAAAGCCCACACTCAATACAGTTCAGGAAGAAAGCCCACATTCAGTTCAGCTCAAGGGGAAGAAAGCCTCATGTCAGTACAGTTCAGGAAGAAAGCCTACATTCAGTTCAGTTCAGGGGAAGAAAGCCTCATGTCAGTTCAATTCGGGAATAAAGCCCACACTCAATACAGTTCAGGAAGAAAGCCCACATTCAGTTCAGCTCAAGGGGAAGAAAGCCTCATGTCAGTACAGTTCAGGAAGAAAGCCTACATTCAGTTCAGTTCAGGGGAAGAAAGCCTCATGTCAGTTCAATTCGGGAATAAAGCCCACACTCAGTACAGTTCAGGAAGAAAGCCTGCATTCAACACAGTTTGAGAACAAAGCTCAAGGGGAAGAAAGCCTCATATCAGTATAGTTTGAGAACAAAGCTCAAGAGGAAGAAAGCCTCATATCAGTATAAGTTTGAGAACAAAGCTCAAGGGGAAGAAAGCCTCATGTCAGTACAGTTCGGGAATAAAGCTCGGGAGGAATAAAGCCTCATCTCAACAGTTCGGGAATAAAGCCCACAGTCCAAACAATCATGGAATGAAGCCCTATCTCTACACAGTCAGCAGTTCGGGAATAAAGCTCGGGAGGAATAAAGCCTCATCTCAACAGTTCGAGAATAAAGCTCAGGAGGAATAAAGCCTCATCGCAACAGTTCGGGAACAAAGTACAGGGGAATATAGCCTCATCTCAACACAGTTCGGGAATAAAGCCCACAGTCCAAACGATCATGGAATAAAGCACTATCTCTACACAGTAAGCAGTTCGAGAATAAAGCTCGGAGGAATAAAGCCTCATCTCAACAGTTCGGGAATAAAGCTCGGGAGGAATAAAGCCTCATCTCAATTCAATTCAGGAAGGAACAGGCCGAGAATGACACTCTAAAAATGGAGCACGGTATGGGAATGAACCAGGGGTCGCAGCACCTCACCACCAAATCAACGCAACTCAACACATGGTAAGTCAAGTGGCAGCTGGCGAGCCAGGTAAGTAGAAATGCATTGCATAACTTTGATAGGATTGTCACTGTTGCACATTACACAAGTCCCATCAAAGTGGGGGCGACTGTAGGCACTGCATTTTTACACATAAACCCGATGAGGAGTCTTATTTGGAGACAACTACCTTTTAAGTCACGGAGGTCACGGGAAACGGACGTCGGAAGGGGAAATTCAGAATAAACAAGGTTCACTGTTTTCGTTCGTGCTGCGTTCGTGTTTACGTTCGAACGTCAAACGGATTGCGGGCGTTCGTGCCGCGTTCGATGAAGCGTTCGAACGGTGTCGGTAAATCTGGTTCTGCTGCTAGCCTCTCATCCAGCCCAATTAGCCCCCAAAGCCCATAAAACACATCCCAATTTAAATAAATAAATATTAATTAAAACATTAACTAAATAAAATAATAATTAAATTAATTAAATGATTAAATAAAATATATACCAAACATAAAATAAACAATTACCAACTTAAACTAAAATCATGTCTAAATTAAAACAAATCACACACTAAATCAAAATATAATCATACCAAGTTAAAATCAATCAACCAATTATATTCCCAATCTAATAAGATACTTACCAATATAAAATATTTGTATTCCTAAACCAACACAAATCAAATATTCAACCTTCCCTATCTAGCCAAGATTTGTCCCCCCTCAATCTTTGACTTCCCGTAACCAAACCAAATCAAATCTTTTGACTTCCCTTAACCAAACCAAATCAAATCCCTTTCCTTGTCAAGCCCAACCCTTTGCCTATAAAAAGAACCATTCACCAACCTTCTCAACCTGAGTCCCCTAGTCCCTAGACCCTAGCTAGCTAGTCCCTAACTCATACACAACACACATAAAAATTACAGGAGGAACACACCCAAGGAAACAATAAGCAAAAGATAAAGAGGAAAAGGCAGCGAAACCACAAGGAAACAATAGCAAAAGACGGAGAACGACGACTCAAAACAGTAAGACAACGAACGAGAACAGTGAACCAGTGAACCGGGAGAGTTGCGGAGCATCCACCCTTCCGACAATCGTGTACCATACATCCGAGAGATGATTTAAAAGGTTAGACCTGAGGGTACCTTTTTATTAGTTTATATTCGTTTTTTTTTTATTATTATTGCATTCTATTCGCATGAGAGTCGTTTATGGAAGCATGTTGTGGCTTGAATGAAATGGAAGAGTGTCGTCTCTTGTGGTATATAGGATGGAAACCCAGACGTAAATTCCGTAGCCGAATCCGAATGGACGGTAGTGCGGTCTGTACATGGGACACAACTCCACGTACCACTTGAGTAAACGGCACCTTCTCTTGTTTTGTGTTGCTTTTATGTATTTATTTTTGTCATTTAAATTCTGCATGTTGCTTATTTATGCATGACTCAATCGAGCGCATGGGCTTAGTAAGTGGAATGAAAGATCCCCTATGGGGAGGGGTTAAAGCCCTTTACCACGATGCTTTGCCGCGCCGATTGATGTGTGTTCGGTTGGATGCAAGACACGTTCAATCGGACATACTTAGAATAATATAATTGTCTTTATGTTTGTATGCATGATGTGATGTGACGCGCATGGGCTTAGTATGTTGGTCTAAAGGTCCTCTCTTTGAGAGATCAAGAGCCCCAAAAGGCCACCTTTACGGCAGTACTTCGCCGCGCCCCTTATTTTGTTGTTTATGTATTGCGTCTCATTTCATGCATCAGTTCTGTTCCCGTTCGAACGCATTTACGAACGCAACTCGAACGCGCATGTATTTTTGCCTTATCATGCATCAGGTCTCATTTCCGTTCGAACGCGTTATCAAACGCCATACGAACGCGAGCATTCTGTTTCATTTCCGTTCGAACGCGTGTACGAACGCTACTCGAACGTGAGCATTCTGTTTCATTTCCGTTCGAACGCGTTTACGAACGCTACTCGAACGGGAGCATTCTGTTTCATTTCCGTTCGAACGTGTTTACGAACGCTACACGAACGTGCACACACTGAACTGAGTCTGTCTTATCATATTCATGCATAATTGCCTCTTGGTTGATCTTTCTTGTGTTATATAGCCAACTGTATTATTTGTATTCAATCATGATTATGTGTTCTTAGTTTTCCATAACATAGGATTGAAATATGTTCATGAGATTGCCATGTGACGTTGCATGTTGTGATGAACTTGTTGATGTATGCATATGAATTTAGAAGCATGATATTCTTGGAAATAAATGTTATTTAAGCCTGGTTAAATTATTATATAAATCCTTTTTATTACAAGTGACATAAGTAAGGGACCATTCCGAACCTAACGGTTTGAGGTCTTCCCTTGCGAGGGGTGAGTGCGGCCTTAAATCTTTGTCCGGTTCACACCGGGTGGCGACTCCATGTTATTTCGTACTTCCCATCTAGGCCGCGAGCCTAGGAACGGCGTCGCCCAGGTTCTGTGTTCCCACACGTACCCTTTTTTATACACTAAGGTACGTGCCAAGGAGCTATGGTGTGTGACTGACTGTCAAATGGATTTCCCGTTGTAGATTCCCCAGAGGGAGGGTGGAGCGAGGCTCACTTAAGTACCCTAGCCTTTTAGGCTCTTATCGCTTGGTGACAGGAATAAACAACGAGTCCTCCAAATTAGTCCATCACAATAGGCTACGGGTAGATGGCTATATAGGTGCCTTCAGAGCTTTTCCTTCTAGAAAGGTAGTGAATGAAGGAAGACACCAAACCATTACCTAGCCTCAAAATACCTTTGATTAAACCCCCATTTTATCCACTATAGACACGGTCAATTAGAACATAAATCCAAACATTACAAGACAATATTTCGGGGCCGATTCTCTATCCCCAGTGGAGTCGCCAGACTGTGGGACACAGGAACTGAGCGACGCATGCTCTCCCGGGCTCGCGGCTCGGTCGGGAGTACGGATTAGCCATGGGGGACTAAACCGGAGAAAAATAGAGTCGCCACCCGGTGTGAACTAGGAAAATGAGATTTAAGACCGCACTCACCCCTCGCAAGGGAATACCTCAAACCGTTGGGTTCAGAATGGTCCCTTACTTATGTCACTTGTAATGAAATGATTTGTGTAATAATTTAATCAAGCTTAAGTAACACTTATTTCCAAGTGTATCATGCTTCTAAATTCATATGCGCAAAAATAAAACTTACACCTAAATTTTCATATATTTCACATCTAAGATTGCATGCTTGAAAATACATCAAAGTAGCAACGAACATACAACTTCATTGGCATATTGTATTCATGGAAACACAAGCACACACTAACCACGCAAGCACACATAAAAGCGAATCAAATAATGGCGAACATCTGATTTCATAGACATATCATACTTATACGTGCGGAAGCATAAACAAATAGCCATTACATGTCCATCCGTAAATAAAAGGGTCAATTAAGTACATAATGCAAACAGACAATTAAGGATGCAATTAGGCATTAAAGTAAGCACGCTATGACGTGGTGCAAAAATATATAACTAATATGGTCACACACACACATGTGAGCACTTTTCCAAGTGGTACGTGGAATTGTATCCCAAGTACAGACCGCACTACCGTCCATTCGGAATCGGCTACGGAATTTATGTATGGGTTTCCATTCGATATACCACAAGAAATAATACTCAAATGCTATCATGACATGGATATATGAATTGTAATACGTTAAGCCAAGACTAAGGGATAGATTATGCAATCAATATATGAAAGACGCGGCAAATATCGTGGTAAAGGTAGCCTTTTAGGCTTTTCTTTCCCCAAATGGAGAACCTTTTTAGTCCAACACAATAAGCCCATGCATTTTTCATTACAATGCATACAAAGATAAAGATAACTATATGAAACTTCATATACCCGATTGAACACATCTTACATTCAACCGAATATACATCAACCGGCACGACAAAGCATCGTGGTAAAGGGTTTTAACCCCTCCAAATAGGGGACCTTTAATCCAACTTACAAAGCCCATGCGCTCGATCGCATCATGCATACAAAGAATAAAGACAATAATATCAAACTTAGTATGTCCGATTGAACATATCTTACATTCAACAGAACACACATCAATCGGCGCGGCAAAGCATCGTGGTAAAGGATTTTAACCCCTCCAAATAGGGGACCTTTAATCCGAATTACTAAGCCTATGCGCTCGATCGCATCATGCATACAAAGAATAAAGACAATAATATCAAACTTAATATGCCCGATTGAACATATCTTACTGATGTGGGTCTCGGCCCTAAACTGATACTGATGTGGGTCTCGGCCCTAAACTGATGCTAATACTGATGTGGGCCTCGGCCCTAAGCTGATATTGATGTGGGCCTCAGCCCTAAACTGATATTGATGTGGGCCTCAGCCCCTAAACTGATGCTGATACTGATGTGGGCCTCGCCCCAATCTGATATTGATGTGGGCCTCGGCCCTAAACTGATGCTGATGTGGGCCTCGCCCCAAGCTGATACTGATGTGGGCCTCGGCCCTGGGACTCATCCCCAAACTGTAACTGATGTGGGCCTCGGCCCTGTGACTCATCCCCAAAACTGAAACTGATGTGGGCCTTGGCCCTAAGCTGATACTGATGTGGGCCTCGGCCCTGGGACTCATCCCCAAACTGATGCTGATGTGGGATTAAGCCCCTAAACTGATGCTGATAATGTGGGCCTCGCCCCCAAGCTGATATTGATTCATTTCTGAAACTAACTGTACTGTTGTTGCTTCCGAAGATTCCCCGTGTTCTAAACATCACTGAATTTCATAGTACCAAGGTTGAATGCTTTTCTCAAATATACTCATGTTGCAGGTTGGAGGGAGAGACTCAGGCATGTAAACGAAATGAACGTCTTTATTATCATTTAAGAAATGGTTCGAACAGGTAGACCAAATCAATGTCTATATTAAAAATGCAGGATCAAATAAACTAGGAGGAACAACTTCATCATTTGCAGCATTGCCTTCTTTCTTGACCTACGGTTCTTCACTATCATCCCCTATCTCCATGTAAGAAGCTTGGTGGTTAAGGGTTTGGAGGACAAAAGTTTCGGGCAATCCAGAGTTGATCTTGTAGGTGGGTGGTGGAACAGAGTGGTAATTTGGTAGGGGGTTCCAATATTTATTGGGTTGTTCTTTCTCTGGGTCGGGTATTTTGTGAGCATCGATGAGGTTTTGGATTTCATGCCTAAGGCGAGTGCAGTTGTCAGTTTCGTGGCCTCTCCTCTGATGGAAGTGACAATACAAGCTTAGGTCAAAGTTGGGCGGTATAGGATCTGGAAGTGGTTTAGGCTCTAAGGGTTTTAGGAGTTCTTGTCCCTTCAACTTCTCAAGCACCTTAGATAACGGCTTCCCCAGGTTATAGAAATGCCAGTTCTTGATGGGAGCAACCTCAGCAGTAGCGGGTTTAGTCTCAGAATGCCCCCCAAAAGTTCTTCTATTCTGGCTATAAAACTTTATGTTTTCAGCCTCCTCTTCTTCAATATCCATAACAGTCTCTCTCAACTGTCGGAAATCAGTAATCATGGAGGTCATTCTCCACAGCTTACCATAAATAGAGGGCTTGGTGCCCTTGATGATCATTTTGATTTGGTCCTTCTCTGAGGGCCGAGTCTGCATTTTCAAAAGCTGGCTTCTCCAGCGATCCACATACTCTTTGAAACTTTCATCTGGCTTCTGCTTAGTGTTCTCCAAATCACGGAGTGACAAGTCAATCTCTAAGTCTGTAACATACTGCTTCAGAAAAGCATCAGCTAGTTCCCTCCAATCTTCCTTAACCTTCTTCTCAAGGCTATGATACCAAACCACAATTGCCCCCTCGAGTGACATCCCAAACATCTTTTGGACTTGGCGCTATGATAGGCCTACTGAACTCATGACTGAGACATATTGCTGCAGATGGACTCTCGGGTCTCCATTCCCATTAAACTTGGCCATGTCGGGCATTTTAAACTGAGCTGGCAGCTGTTCTCCGAAGGTCATTGCCTCATAATCTAACAACTTTTCATGTTTACCCCTCATTTTGCGGGTAACTGACTCAACCTGATCCCAAAGCTTCTGAAATTCTGCCTGAGACCCAATCATTTTGCCTGTCGCATACTCTGCCATGTCGTCATCAAAAGTGGGGATATCATCCCCCAACCCATTCGGAGGCTCCTCGCGCCTCACATTCTCAGAATTTCCCCCAGCACGGGGCACATCCATATTTGCCATTGCAGTAGTCAAGGCTTGCAACTGTTCGGTAATCTTGGCGAAACCATTTTCTAACTGATCTATCCGGGATACCTCGTTATCGGATGTACTCATATCTTTTTACCGGTCTTTAAGTGAGTCTTCTCTCTTCCCCAACCTAACGGGAATCTAGGATGGATTTTAAGAACACAAGGGGTTAGCATGATGCCTGTATGCATGAAATGAATGAGACGCATGTGATACAATGAATATATCAATTTATTAAAATTTTCATACAAATTGGCCCATCATCATTTCAGAAGCTTTTGGGCTAACTGTCATAGGAGTGAACTCGTCCCAGTTTAAATGGCCCAACAAGTTCACATCTCATGGCAAGAAGTCCAACCGTATCCAAATGATAATGTTCCTAAACATAAGCACAAAATGGACCATCAATATTTAGAAGCCTTTGGCCTAATTGTCATAAGATACGTTCTTGTCCCAGATTAAATGGCCCAACAAGCCCACATCCCATGACAAATGGTCCAAATGGATCCAAACGACGATGTTCCCAGACACAAGCATAAAATAAAGATAATGCAAACATAAAACAATGATTTCTACAGAATGGCCCATCAACATTTCAGATGCTTTGGGCATAATGGTCATAAGGTACGAACTCGCCCCAGTTTAAATGGCCCAGCAAGTTCGTATTTCTGACAATAGTCCAACTGCATCCAAATGAGGATAGTCCACAAGCACATATTCAAGGAAATAATTGTTACTTTAACCATACAAACCCGGTCTATGGGTGGGTTCGCAAGAGTGTAGACAAAGGCTCTCACCGGCGAAGGAGGGCCCACAACTAGGTCTCCCCAATCAAGGGTTCGAGCGACCAAGTGAGCGCACCCTTTTTTATACACTAAGGTACGTGCCAATGAGCTATGGTGTGTGACTGACTGTCAAATGGATTTCCCATTGTAGATTCCCCAGAGGGAGGGTGGAGCGAGGCTCTCTTAAGTACCCTAACCTCTTAGGCTCTTATCGCTTGGTGACAGGAATAAACAATGAGTGCTCCAAATTAGTCCATCACAATAGGCTACGAGTAGATGGCTATATAAGTGCCTTCACAGCTTTTCCTTCTAGAAAGGTAGTGAATGAAGGAAGACACCAAACCATTACCTAGCCTCAAAATGCCTTTGATTAAACCCCCATTTTATCCACTATAAGCACGGTCAATTAGAACATAAATCCAAACATTACAAGATAATATTTCGGGGCCGATTCTCTATGCCCAGTGGAGTCGCCAGATTGTGGGACACATGAACTGAGCGACGCATGCTGTCCCGGGCTCGCGGCCCGGTCGGGACTACGAAGTAGCCACGGGGGACTAAACCGGAGAATAATGGAGTCGCCACCCGGTGTGAACCGGGAAAATGAGATTTAAGGCCGCACTCACCCCTCGCAAGGGAAGACCTCAAACTGTTGGGTTCGGAATGGTCCTTTACTTATGTCACTTGTAATGAAATGATTTGTGTAATAATTTAATCAAGCTTAAGTAACACTTATTTCCAAGAGTATCATGCTTCTAAATTCATATGCGCAAAAATAAAATTTACACCTAAATTGCATATATTTCACATCTAAGATTGCATGCTTGAAAATACGTGAAAGTAGCAACGAACATACAACTGCAATGGCATATTGTATTCATGGAAACACAAGCACACACTAACCACGCAAGCACACAAAAAGCGAATCAAATAATGGCGAACATGTGATTTCATAGACATATCATACTTATACGTGCGGAAGCATAAACAAATAGCCATTACATGTCCATGCGTAAATAAAAGGGTCAACTAAGTACATAATGCAAAAAGACACTTAAGGATACAATTAGGCATTAAAGTAAGCATGCTATGACGTGGTGCAAAAGTATATAACTAATATGGTCACACACACACATGTGAGCACTTTTCCAAGTGGTACGTGGAATTGTATCCCAAGTACAGACCGCACTACCATCCATTTGGAATCGACTACGGAATTTATGTCTGGGTTTCCATCCAATATACCACAAGAAATAATACTCAAATGCTATCATGACATGGATATATGAATTGTAATATGTTAAGCCAAGACTAAGGGATAGATGATGAAATCAATATATGAAAGACGTGGCAAATATCATGGTAAAGGTATCCTTTTAGGCTTTTCTTTCCCCAAATGGAGAACCTTTTTAGTCCAACACAATAAGCCCATGCACTTTTCATTACAATGCGTACAAAGATAAAGCTAAATATATGAAAATTCGTATACCCGATTGAACACATCTTACATTCAACCGAATATACATCAACCGGCACGGCAAAGCATTGTGGTAAAGGGTTTTAACCCCTCTAAATAGGGGACCTTTAATCCGACTTACAAAGCCCATGCGCTCGATCGCATCATGCATACAAAGAATAAAGACAATAATATCAAACTTAGTATGCCCGATTGAACATATCTTACATTCAACCGAACACACATCAACCGGCGCGGCAAAGCATCGTGGTAAAAGGTTTTAACCCCTCCAAATAGGGGACCTTTAATCCGACTTACTAAGCCCATGCCTCGATCGTGTCATGCATACAAAGAATAAAGACAATAATATCAAACTTAGTATGCCCGATTGAACATATCTTACATTTAACCGAACACACATCAACCGGCGCGGCAAAACATCGTTGTAAAGGGTTTTAACCCCTCCAAATAGGGGACCTTTAATCCGACTTACTAAGCCCATGCGCTCGATCGCATCATGCATAAACAAGTAACATGCAGAATTTAAATGACGAATAATAAATAAATCAAAGCAACATAAAACAATGAAAATGCCGTTTACTCAAGCGGTACGTGGAGTAGTATCCTGAGTACAGATCATACTACCGTCCATTCGGAATCGGCTATGAAATTTATGTCTGGGTTTCCATCCGATATACCGCAAGAGTTGACACATCTTTCATTTTATTCCAAGGCCACAACATACAATATTTCGTAATCCATGCATATTTATCTACTCAAGGGCCACAACATGCATTTTAACATAATAATCATGCGAACAATACTCAATAAATAATAAAAATGAAACTGAAAACGAGTGTGAAAAATACCCTCAGGTCTAACCTTTTTTTGCCGACTTTCGGACTTGCGTTTCACGGTCGTCGGAAGGGCTATCACTCCGTAACTCTTCCGGTTCACTGGATTAACGTCTTAGCTCACTGTTTTGCTGTTTTGGTCGCTGTCTTCCTTCCGTTTTGCTATTGTTTGTGATGTATTTTCTGGTCACTGTTCAGGTGTATTAGGGGACTGTTTTGGTGCGGTTTTAGGGCTGTTTGGCTTACTATTTTATGGTGATTTTTGGTGATGGCAGTGATGATTTATGTGCTCGGTTTGGGCAGTGCCATTTCAGGGCATTTGCGTTGTGTTGGCTTTGGCAGAGGGCTTGTGAAGGAAGGGTATGTGGCGTTGAATTAGGCTGGTATGTTTCACATTGAGGTTGTAGTTCTCGGCAGTTGGCTATTGATGTTATGAGGGTTGTGGCGTTTGAGTGCTGGCTGTGTGATGGAAGGGTATAACGTGTGTGAGGGCTTATTTAATATGGCTAGTGAGGTGTTTGTTATGTGCGTGAGACGGCATATAGCTTATGGGTGATTATTCTATGCGTTAGTCGGGAAGATGGCAAGTGGCGTTGATGTTGGCATGATGAGAGCTGAGTGAACGTGAAGCTTGTGTGTGATAGGGCATATTGCTATTTTCGTGAGTGAGGAGGTGTTGATACAGGGGAGTGCAGGCTTACGTTGAAGTGGAAAAAGGCTTGAGGGTTAATGCGGCAGTGAGGTCTTGTGAGCAGGTGTCGTGAATGGTTGTAGATGAGAGAGAGATTGGAGGAGAGGTTGGCTTTGGTTTTGTGTTGTTTATATAGAGAAGGGCTAGGGCTTCTCATTGTCTCACAAGGAAGGGATTTTGGCATTAAAGAGAGGATTTGATTTGGTGTTGGATAAGGAAAGCAAGGGATTTGATGGGGGACAAATTTTGGTGAATTAGGAAGGTTGAATATTTGATTGGCTTGGTTTAGGAATACAGTTTGTTAGATTAGGAAGTCAATATTTTTAATTGGTTATGATTGATTTTAATTAGGCATAATATTTCTTTAATTTAGTATATAATATTTTAAGTTAGGAAGTTACAATATTTTAATTTGGTATAATTATTTTTTATGTCTTATTTAATTTGGTATATCAATTAATTAATATTTTATTTTAAGTAATGTTTAATTTAATTTAAATTTATTTTAATTGGTTTAATTTAATTAGCTTTTAATTTGATTTAATTATTTAATTTAATTGGTTTAATTTAATTTCAATTAGCTTTAATTTAAATTAATTTAATTTGTGACATGTGTTTTAAATGTTTTAATTTTTTGGATTGGGCTTGGGTGAGATGGGCTTGGATTTATGCATGAGGGCTAGATGTGGGGTTTTGGCCAAGGTTAAGTGTTTGCGGGTTTTTTAGGCTAAAGGTGCTTTAAAACGGAGGTCCACCAGCAAGCCTGAAGCTAAACAAGCGAGTCAAATTCGACAAAGTACTGATTTCCATCTTTTCCCTTCCGACGTCCGTTTCCCGCGGCTTCTGCGACTTAAAAGATAGTGCCTCCAAATGAGACTCATCATCGAGATTTATATACAAAAATGCAGTGCCTACAATTGGCCCACAAACGTCACTATGAACAAGGGCTAACAGTTCGGTGGCACGTGTACCTTTACCGCTAAACGGTGATTTATGCATCTTGCCTAATAAACAAGATTCGCAGACATCATATGAATTTAGATCAAATCCGTCCAAGTACCCACTCTTCGAAAGTGTGGATATGCGTGTCTTGTTTATGTGTCCCAGACGACAATGCCACTTATAAGTTTCATCTTTGTTACTTACTTTAAGCCTTTTGTTTGTTACATTATATGTTTGAGATTGATTTATATTCAAAATATAAAGACCATTATTTGCATCAGCTGTGCAAATTTCTATATCATTTTTATACATAAAACACCCAGTGTTTCTAAATACAAAAGTATACCCGCATTGGGTTAACATAGATACATAAATTATATTCTTAGTCACACTAGGTATAAAATAACAGTTTATAAGTTCAAGTACATGCCCCGAAGGCAGTTCCAAAACATAAGTGCCCACGACCAAAACGACAACTCGAGTCCAATTTCCAACACGGAGGTCAATCTCTTCTGAGGCCAGTCTCCTGCTAATCTGTAGATCATGCACATCAGTACATATGTGAGTACCACAACCAGAATCAAAAATCCAATTTTTAAAACTAGAAGTAGACATGTTTATTTCTATAACAAACATACATGTAGCCAGTGCCTTGCCCGCTTTAATCTCCTTCATGTGTGCCTTGTACTCACGGCAATCACGCTTCCAATGACCCCACTTCCCGCACTACAAGCATACATCTTAGGATTTTTCCCTGGGTTCCTAGAACCCTTTGACGATTTGGCCTTGCCCTTCTTCTTATGCTTCTTCTTTTTAACACCTCCAGTTGCCTTGGGCCCCAGCCCTCGGAGTCTGAGATGTCGAAGCATAGTGCGCCTCGCGCTTCTTGCCCTTAAGGAGCTCTTTTTCTGCTTCACGCAGAGTGGACATCAACTCTCCAAGAGTTTGGTCTTGGTTCAACATGTTGTAGTTCATGATGAACCCACTCCAAGTGTCGGGGAGAGACTATAGGATCAAATCCACTGAAGTCTCATCCTCAAAGACTATGCCCATCTGTCCGAGCTGCTCAATGTCAGCAATCATCTCTGAGACATGGTGCTCAACAAACGTACCCTCTGACATTCGAGCGCGGAAGAGCTTCTTCTGCAACTCATATCTTTGCGATCTAAGATTAGATCGGTGGAGATCGTGCAACTTCGCCATCATCTCATAGGGATCCAACCCCTTGTTTTGACGACGGAATTATGGAGTCATAGCGGCAAGCATTACCGATTGAGCAGTTTCATTATCATCGCTATGAGTCTTCCAAAGCTCTAGCTCAAGCAACTGATCAGGTCGGGGCTTAGGCCCAAGAGGTTGCTCTATAGTATAAAGTAACTTCTCGGATCTCAGAACAATTCTGAGATTCATATCCCAGTCTTGAAAGTTTTTGCCATTAAAGACGTTGTCGCCCAAGACAATATCCCTAATGCTTAACTTTCCAGTCATCTTAACCGCAATCGTCCAACTATTCGATTAATGATGTTTGGGTACAGTCTAACCGTTACAAGAAAAATAATAGTATATTAGTCCAACTAATAAAATAATTGACGAAATAATTTTGAAAACGCGTAAAGCTAAGTATTTGAATGAAATTGCAATTTCAATACTAGCCTCCCACTATTTTTCGGCGAGCCTCTAACACTCTGTTGAGTACTCGGGAAACCTAGTTTCTTAGTGGGCTAGGATCCCGTTAAATAAAACACAACCTTGACTTTGGCCAACAAGCTGTATGATATTTAACTAGGTAGATCTCTAAAATCAATTGGATCTCATCCAATTCCTAGATCCGGTAGGTGGACCTCCAAGTCCGAAACATATATACAATATATATGCCAGTATATCCAATATATTTTCCTAACCTTTTTCCTCTGAATCAACTAAGCCTTGGCTTTGGCACAACAAGCTTAATGATTCCAGTTAAGCGGAACCCATTGACTTTGGAAAGCTTCGTAATCGTTGTCGATGGACAAGAAATGATCTTGACTTTGGCCAACAAATCAAAACTTGGACAAGACACCGATATGGAACAAAGCCTTCATGATTCAAACACATCCACGATGGACAAAGGTCTTGAATTTGGCCAACAAACCAGTGCCAATCTTGGATATTGAGTAAGAATTACTCAATGGAAGGAAAATGCTTATTATTTTATTGAGGGTTTTCTGCCTAAATTGGCAACCAATTTATTATCTTTGTTAGGTCTCATCATACACCCTTAAGCATGCATTCTAAAAGCATAATAAGGAGCGAAAATAAATTAATAACGATATGTAGATGGATATCTCACAGATTGTTCCTAGAACAAATCACTTCATTTCCTCTCCCCGGCTAGCATTATTCTACTTCTACCCAATTACATAATACAATAAGAGAAACCTCATTAACATTGAGGGGAATTAGGTGAGAAGAGAAAACAAATAATCAAGAGAGATAAGGCTGGACACGTAGGTCCAATTTAATAAATTCTAAATTTACAACAATTTCCAAAATTGCCATTCCCTTCTAATATCCATCCGATATACGTTATTCATTCAACACATCCATGTATTCATTCATAGCATGTTATTCAATCAATCTAATCCAATTAATTAATCTTTGAATTAAGTTATCATCCAATGTTCAAACAACGATTTGATTTTGCGCGAGTCCAACTCGTTTGTGAATAAGTACTCGAAGTACGAATTCTTGAATTATATTGAACTACTCTTTAAATGTAATTTAATTCGTATTCAATACTAATTCATTTATTTAATTCCAAATTAAATATCTACACTTTTTAATGCGCTTTAACGACTTAGATTCCAAATCTAATCTAAACGGGTCTCAAAGCCCAATTAACATCCAATGTTGTTTAATTAAAGTCTAATGGGCTTTCAATTGATTTCATAAGGCATGGACTTTGGTCAATATGGGTCTAACCCAAATACCAAACCCCAATTAAGGAATCACCCTTATTTGCCAAGAAACCAATTTCGGCCCATTAGGCCCAATTAAACTTTTAAAGCCCATTTGTTATATTTGGACTTCATGGAATGATTTAGGCCCAATTTGGATCCAATCCAATTGGCCTAAACCAACTTGGCCCAACCAAGCCCATTATGCCCAAATACAACAATTATAAGCCCAATTCAAAATCAAACCCAATTTATTAAATTCCAATTTTCCAAAATTCATAGTTTAATAAATCAAAGTGTTTAGCCATGATTAATCTTTTAAATTAACATTTCCAAAATACTAAACTAATCCATTAATCATGATTTTCATCATCAACACATGTCCAACATAATTGATTCAAAAAATCATCTCATTTCATGCTATCATTCTCACGACATTCTAGGGTTTTTTGTTCGATTTCGTTTTCAATCCGATTGAATTACAAATCAACATTATCCCAAGTCTTTCATCTCATCCAATGATCAAAAGAACAAAAAATACAATGACTTTAGGGTTTAGTAAGCATTCGGCCAAGCCATTATTTGGGGAAAAATTAATCCAATTCATTTTTCATGAAATTGATCATGCATAACACTATGTTATATCATTCAAGCATACTCAATCAATCAATTTTATCAAATCATGCTCAAATCATTTTTACCCAAATTTTTAGCATATGAACCCTAATATTTTTCATGCTCAAATTAGGCTCAATGATACCATTGTTTGGTTTCTACTATAGTCCCAAGATCATATTTAAGCAATGAAAAGAATGAATACTCAAAGAAGTGAGGCGGAAACACACTTACATTGAACGGATTTTGAAGACGATGAACACAAAAATCCCTTACAAGATTCGACCAAGGAGAAATGAGAAGTGTTGAGTCCAAGCTCCAAGCTTTGTCTTGATTCCAAGCTCTTAGATTAGTTTCCCTATCACCTAGTGATGATTCCTTGAATGTGCTAGCAAGATTGAAAGAAAAACAATTTTTCTTTCCTTTGATATGGCTCACGGTTTTGAGAGCTTTGGGAGAGAGAGAGAGAGTTTTTCTAATTCTTGATTTTGTTTTCTAAAAACAAGTAAGTAAAATGCTTTAAAAAATTTTGGTATATGCTTTCAAAAAGTCAAACCAAATTTTGGAGCAAAAAATGCATTAAAGGCTCACAACCACCTCCATCATGAATAGTGACTAGTTGTCACTCACCAAAAGGTGACTTGACATCCATCACTAGATTGACATGTGATGTGATGAGCGACGTGACTTGTGGCCGCACTTGTTTCTAAATCGGAGTGGCCTCGCAAACACATGCCGGGCCCGAATTCGTTAATTCCGAATTAACGAATTTTCATTTGCGACGTAATTAAATCAAATTTAATTAAATAATTATGCCCAGCAAAATTACTATTAACGTCGCTAGCGAATTACTTAAATTAATTCGTTAGCCCGAATTAAAATCTAATTTTAATTCCGCGTCGAAATCTAATTTCGTTTAATATATCGAATATATTATTTTATCGATTAATTCCAAATTAATTGTTTCTCTCTCTTCTAATAGTATTTTATCCCAGATAAAATATGTCCGTAATTAATCCAAGATTAATTATGTTCGAATCATACGTCATCGATGAATCTTCGGGAAGTGACCCAAGAGATCCCTGGATATGTTGGCAGTAAATCCGGTCGTCAGACTATCGGAACACGTACGTACCTCGTACTACATTTTTACCGATTTACGAGACATGGTTGGCTTCTAGCAAAGCACACGTGCCTACCCAATTCTCCAGAAATATTCTTAATGGATATATAATCTATATCAGACGTAGTATACGTAGTATTGCGTATACCGATCCAGTATCGGATGTCACATGCAAGGCCTGAGGCTGGAATAGTGTCTGCCCCGTACGAAGCATATATCGGATTACAAGCAACTAGTCTCTTTAAATCGGATAATCATGACCTTGTCATATTATCCCGATGGTTGCAACCATTTAGAGTACCAGTTATGTATCCATGCGTGATCATCATCTCCATATGACTGAAGTGATACTTCCATCTTGACATCACACCCAATACACTACGATTCTCAATAAACCGAGAAGAGGCGTACACAGAACCTGTTAAAGTCCTGGACGACTAAAACCAAAGCGTATTGATTGTCGCAAGTACTAGCGACGTAAGTCTCAGGTTAAGATCAAATACACCTACCTTGATGCGGATTCCCATAGACACATAGTCATACTACCAATGGGATTCCGCGGGGTCTATCCAGAGCGAAGCTGTTTCCGTACCATCGGTAAACACAACCTCCTATCACACTTGCATAAGTATCAAATACTTAAATATATGAGAACTATGCCATTACGCTTCCATAACACGCACAAGTGCAATACTAGTCTATTCTGCATTATCGATGTCCAGTCTCGATAATACTACGACTAGGGATATTTAATGATTACACCTTTATGGATTGATACTGTCTCATATCTTATAATCCAGAACTAATCATAAGGACTTTTATCATTTATATATTTAAGTAATCAAATTACAAAATGATAAAATGTAATTTCCATTGCTACATAATTAATTTGTACAAAAACCACAATGTCTTTTACAAATAGTGACGATATGGGTCATAATTGTCTAACAGTATATTGACAAGATACTTGTGTGATTTATGATGCAAAATTTAAAAAAAGGTTATCTATCTTCTCAGCATGTAGTTCAATTGTCTAGGGAATAACATCCTAGCAAAATCATTTATGTAATAAGGGAAATCAATAGAACATAATTAAAAGGGTTTTTATTGTATTCTTGATTATAATCTTACAAAGAATAAAAGTATCAAACACGTTTTCGCATGTCTTTCTTGCTAAAGAATCATAATTAGGAAGATCAAGTGGAGTTTACAAAGAGAATCGATCTAGAAAAGTGTTAAAGCTCATAGTAATATGATTATTTAAGCACATAAGAAAAAATGAGACTAGTTCCCTTCATTCCCGACATGTTTTACATGGTGAGTGAAAGTACGGAGATGGACCAATTAAAAACCACGAGATCTTAAGAAAATCAAAATGAATCAAAATTGGGATATAAGAAGATCTCTACATGATTCAATTCATCTTATTATGTCATTCATTCCCCTTAAAAAGGTTGTGCAAACTGTAACATCTCGCCAAAGGCATGTCGTTACTTGCATGAGACAAGAATAAGCCATCTCCCTAACCTCAATACTAACGAAATCAGACATAACGCAACCTAAACTTGGTCAACCTGGAACACAGTCCAGTATCAAAACGACCTGCAATGAACATCAGATACAAAAAGAGACCTATGGTCCAACCCATGTCAAATCAAATCTCATCCTCAATTCCTATGGGCTCTGTGCCACAATCACAAATACAATTCAAAACTTATATATATATATATATAAAACAACGTACATTGTACGATACAACACACAAACCGGAAGTATAGACTCATATACACACTTCCTCATGACACTAGAATGGGTGACTGCAACTTGGTTGATCTCTCGTCCCGAACTTAGGCATCTAAAACTTGATGGCTGACCTATCTGGTTGCTAACCTGCAAAACTATCAAACTGATGTGGTGTGAGTAATCAAACTCAGTAAGCAGCCACACAAGTCACAAATAAATAAGAATAAATTTCAAATATAGTACATATATGAACATGTGTATATATTTATGTAATTATTTGTCAAAAAACCTTTAATTTTGTAGTGATCTTACACTCTTTAAACATAAAGTCTTTTGGGACCAATAAACTGAATTCATAAAGCGTACCTGGTGTGGATCAAGAGCCTTATACGCAACTTATTTGAACGTTCAAACTCTGAATTACATACAAACATTTACACACTCAGAAACATGACATATACAGGCTTCCAAATCTTCTTTCTAACAACATACCATAATCATCAAAGGAAACATATGACACACACATATCCACACAAACCTCACAAAGTCAGTCTCATTCACGCACAAAAAAATAGAAAACACACAAGTGATTTCTAAACAATCAAACGACATCATTATCAGAGACAAAACTTAATGCGGATTCTTATAGTCAGTCGCACTCATTATTAGAAACATAAAGCATATTACAATTTCTATACAGTTAATTTCATCAATATTTAGAAAACGGAAATCATAATACAGATACTATAAGCCAATCACATTCATTAGCAGATTCATAAATCAGAATGCACTTATTTTAGACGAATACATTCATTACCGGAACAGACAACACAATTCAGATTCCTTACATACTAGTTTATTCGTTATTGAAAACAAAAATTACATTACAAATCCCCTACAGACATACGCATTCATTATGAGAGTCTGATAGCATATTACTGACCTTTTACAGACAATCACATCTTATATCACATACGTCATCAAAAAGGTAATCACATTTCAAATCCCATATAGCTAACTCTTACGTCAATAAAAATCAGAACACACAATAATCATTTCCACTATTGAACTTATGCAGAAACAAATCTTTCTAAAATCAGAAGTTTCCAAAAAAAATTGAATCATCAAACTAATTAGACGTCCATTACCCGAGTTGCGTGCAAAGACCGGGCAATGTACAAATAGATCCATGTCAACATAGGGAAGTGGGTCAGCCATTTTCTGATGGTCTGGACCCTAGAATATGTGCCATGAAGGGTTAAAATCCATTAAAAATGTCATATAAGTACCGTGGCGGAAAACTTATCATATCGCATCCAATCAAAACAGAGTTCTTCCAAAACACTTTAAAATCATATAACAAAAATATCAAGAAAACATATAAAACAAAATTATCATTAGAACAATAAAAAATATCATAAAACAAGAATATCAGTAAAAATATAAAACAAAGTATCCATAATATATCTTAAAGAAGATCTTTGTGATCGAAAACAACTTCAATATTTCGCCTTGAGATACCACTATGGATATATGAGGCATCCTTCACACTTTGATGGCAGTCACGTCACCGATCTATTTAGATCAGACCTTCGTCTGCTCGTTGGGTGTGAACTCATGCTCATGATATCTTGAGAGTATCAGATAAAATCCGTCTATCCTGTGTACATGGCATAGGTATCCTGCACGTGTTTACGATCTAGTAAATCCATGATTGTGGTAAACTACGGAAGCGAATTCCAAATGTTATTTAGAGATCGTAAATTTATAAGTCTACTATATCAAACCTTAGAAATTTGACGTTCTTATCTATATCTCTAAATGGCGCTCCAAAATGGGGGACACACGACAGATGCCGAAAATGGCGCTCCAAAATGGAGCATACACAACAAATGCCGAAAATGGCGCTCCAAAATGGAGCACACACAACAGATGCCGAAAATGGCGCTCCAAAATGGGGCACACACGACAGATGCCGAAAATGGCACTCCAAAATGGAGCACACACAAAAAATGTCGAAAATGGCGCTCGAAAATGGGGCACACACGACAGATGCCGAATTTGTTCGGCTTAATATTTCATCTACTGCAATGAGAGTGCAACTTCGGAATTTTAGTGGAATAATTCGAAGTTAATAATTCGGAATATTTAATTAAGAGCTTAATTATTATTTCGAGATTATTGGAGCTCGGAATCGTAGGTCCACTTGGTCCCCGTGCTAGCTCGATATACTTTAGCGGAGCTAATATAATTGGACGGTCCAATTATATACTCACAAAGAATAAATATTATTAATATGATTAATAACATTAATTAATCACACTTGAGACTTTATATTAAAAGTTAATATAAGGTATTAATAATTATATGATAATTATTAAATAGAACATTAAATTATATATGATATAATTTAATAAAGGCTAAGAATTATTATCAAGGTAGGATTCCTTATTGGATAAGGAATAGGATTTGTTTGTTTGAGAAACAAAATCAAATCCTAATACCCTACCTTGGCCGAAATTACCTAAGCAAATAAGCATTAGGATTTGTTTATTTTGGAAGCAAAATCAAACTAGAAATCCTACCCCTTGGCCAAATTTCAAGAGCAATAGGAGACTAGTGGTTGATTTGTTTAATGAAACGAATTAACCATAAGTATAAAAGAAAAATTATGATTTAATCTTTCTGATCCAAGAAATCAAAAAACCTAGCCTCCATCTCCTTCTCCAAGCTCTCAAGAGTTGAGAATTCTTTTGGTGTGTGTGATAATTCTCTAAACCGTTTAGAGATTAATTTGTGAGTGTAGCCCACACTACCCTCCGTTAGTGTCGAGACATAGTTCGGAAGACCTCGTGACGTTGAAAAACATCCCCAAATACTTAACACAAGTCACGGGAACCAGCCCCTGGAATCCCTGCAATTTGCGCAGATACAAGTTTTCAGGGAGCTCCGTTTTGTTTGGTTTTCATTCGGGATTTTGGGAAACACTTTAGGATAATTTTAGGGCTGTGTTAGGATTGTTTTTTGGAGAAAAATCAGATCTGAAATTGAGCAGTGAGTGGCGCAAATCAGACCTGAAACTGGGTGCAGTTCGCGCCCATAACGTGTCCAAAACAGTCCGTTATTTCACTGCAGTTCAAGGGCCGTTCGGGGACTGTTTCGGGGCTATTCTGGAGCTGAGTTTTGTCCAAAACATCAATGAATCCACTGGTGTGGTTCGTCCAAGCAAAGGGAAGAGCAGAAAAAATTTTCAAGTTCGATCCGTGAGCCTAATCGCTTCCGCTGCGCGAGGGAAAGCGTTTCCTACAACATGATGAGAAGATAGTGCGCATACAACTGGAACCAGGGCAGAAGGTACTGTTAAACAAATCAAGGGGGAAATTCTTCCCATGGAAGCCAAAATCACGGTGGTCAGGTCCATTTGTGATCACCAAGGTTTTACGAGGTTGAGCCGTTGAGATACATGATCCTGACTCCAATAAAACTTTCAAGGTTAAAAACAAGCGTGTTAAGCACTACTGGGGAGAATCATTTGAGCGACAAAAAGAAAGTGTCACACTTTCAGATCTAGCCTAACGTTCGAGAAGTCACGTCTAGCTGACGAATTTAAACTTAGCGCTCGCAGAGAGGCAACCCATGCAATTTTTGTATATATTGTGATCTGGTGTGTTTTATTTTTGTGTGTTTAATTTTTACAGGTTTAGTCATTTCACGATGGAAGAAGCTCTCGCAAATCTTCACAAGCAATTTCCTTCTCTCCCTAAAAAATCTCTGATGAAAGTCTACAAAGCTCGCTTGGAACGGATGAGACTACTGATGATCAAAGGTATTCCTAATGACATACGTTGGGTAATTGAAGCACGAGTCCGATTGGCAGGTGAGTCTTCTGACTCTTTTATTTCACATCTGCCTGGTTTTGGAAGAAGCACCTATGCAAAAAAACGTAGAGCTAAACAAATGGGTGTTTGTTACAAATGTGCATGCTGTAAATTCAATACTCGTTGTCATTCTTTAGGAATGGTGTCTGATAATCGCGAAGACAAAATTAAATTCATTAAGGATGGATTGAGTAAGGAGTCTTTAGATGATATATCTTTAACTCTTGAGACGCATCCCAGTGGATATGTTCACATAGTCATTCGCAAATTACATACACAATTCCAAAAAGAAAGACAACAATTAAGTCTTGGGAATCTGACTCAAAAAGACCATGTTTGCTAGTTTATAAGAAAATTGGATGGGAAGCTTGTCCCTGACGCATAGACGTCAATCAAGCCGTTACTTTTCTTATAAATATTATATCTCTTTGTCTTTTCTTAATAATTGTGATTTGTTTTGTTGTTTTCTTTTATTTTCTCCGACAGGATCCAGACCTTTTTGACTATCACGATATTATTTCGCTACTAATCGTCCTCTGGAAGATACTTGTGCTATTTTTACTCACCCTTTTCAGGTACTATAAATTCAGCCCGTCATTGCACTTTTGAAGGCATCCAGAGTTGAGAAAGAAATACATATAAAAAATGGAAGCCACTTCAAGAAGACGAGTTGAAAACATCTGTGTGTTTTGCGGTAGTAGTGTTGGTGTTAAGCCACAATACGTAGAGGCAGCACAAGAATTGGGTCGAGTCTTAGCTGCAATAAATATGCACTTAATATATGGCGGAGGCAATCTTGGACTTATGGGGATCATTTCAAAGGCCGTACAGGAAGGAGGCAGTGATGTTTTGGGAATCATCCCAAAACCCTTGGCAGAAGAAAATCTTATTGAACCATCAAACGGAGAGGAACTGATCGTGCCAGGTATATCTGAACGTTTGGTAGAAATGATTAACCGTGCTGATGCTTTTATTGATTTGCCAGGTGGCTTGGGTACATTGGAGAAAATTTTTATTGTGCTATCTTGGGCGAACCTGAACATACATCAGAAACCAATTGGGGTGTACAACTTTGTTGGATTTTATGATTTTCTTTGTGTGTTTCTTGATGATGCCCAGAGAAATGGGTTCGTGTCAAAACCTTTGAAAGAACTCCTCTTTACTGCCAGAACTGCTCCGGATCTAATAGACCAACTCATAGCCTATGAACCACGAGTTGACCCTATCCTTTCAAAGATAAATTGGTCTGAGGACGATCGTGGTAAGAGTCATAGGATTAATCTGGATCTTAACCTTTAATTTCCTGTAGAATTTCAGCTAACCAGGTATTATTTTCTAAACTCTTCTTCTACTTTTTAAGACATTGGGGACAATGTCTCATTTAGGTTGGGGGAGGGAATTAGTTGATCAGTACCTTGTTTTTAGTTTGTGTGTTGTTTTTATTTTTAGTCCAAAATTTTTCGAAAAATACAAAAAAATTGAAAAATTTTCAAAAATTACAAAAATATTTTCGTTTTTGTGTTTTTATTTTGACTAAAAGGGTGAAATTGATAAGAGATAGCTGAGTAAGGAGTTTCCACTCCTGAGACGTTTCTCAAGCCTATTTTCGAAATAAGTTAATTTTTGTTTATTTCCTTTTGAATTATTTAATTTGTGAATTCTCCATAAAACGGACTAAAATGGATCTTCATATGCTCAGTTGACAGGCATTATCAACATATATAGTAACATACGGACATGAGCTAAAATTGAAAAGTTTGTAATATTCAGTGCTCTAGTTTAATTAGAGGAAGCATCTTAAAAAGCAATGTAGTAAAAAAAAACGTCTGAGATCCGAGTTATTAAGTCTGTAAGGGTGTTTTAACACCTAGTGCTTTAAAACCAACTGGTTTGGGAGTCACTGGCCCAAAGCTCGTTACATGGATGAAAGATGCTACAAAATATATATATCTGAAGTCTGAGTAATTAAGTTCGTAGGGGTGTCTTAACACCTGGTGCCCTAAAACCAACTGGTTTGGGAGCCACTGACCCAACACTCGCTACATAGATGGAAGATATTGTATATAAATAAAAAAAATAAAATAAAAATCAGAAAAATCAGAAAAATTATTCCATTGCTACAAAAAGGTGTGAATTCTGATAAAACTTTAGAACAAAAATATTACTCTCTTATCAACTGTACTTATGACTGATGTGGGCAAAAATGAGTTGTTTAATATTTTGTTGGCTGTGCATATGGAGAATGGTAAATATAATCGGAGAATTTACTTATTCAGCAATTTAGAAAGAAACAAAACAACTAGTAACTTGGAGTAGAAGTTTCACCTGATTAGTCACTAACTTCTTTATTATATTTTCTCTTGTCTTTTTTCTTTTGTGTGCATTAGTTTTATTATCTTTTTACTTTTGTAAAACGTTTGTGGGTATCGTTGTTGTAATCCCTCACGAGACTATAACTCGTCCACTATGGACACCTAGGGGTTTAAAGGTTTGTTGCATATGCTAAATGCAACAGTGATCCCTACGAAAGTGGCTTAGTTTAATTTTAATTGTTTCTTGTATTTTATTTTGTTTTTTTTCTCGAGGACTAGCAAAATGTTAGGTTTGGGGGTGTGATGAGCGGAAAATATATCAATATTTACCGTATCTTTTACTTAATATTTTGTTTAGTTTCTCGGGTTTGATGAACGTTTTGATATGTTTTAGTTTATTTTGCAGATAAAATAATATTGGGACTTAATGAAATCATTTAGGACGAAATATGGGTCAAATAAGGGCAAAAATTGGACTTGACATATTAATTTTGGAGATTGAAAACTTGGAAGGCCGTTTTAACAAAGTGCAGTTTTGGAAATTCCAATTTTGTGCATCTGTCGTATATTGGGAATAACATTTTACTCCAATATCGGATTGAGCTGATTCAAGTTCCATATTAAAGAAGACTCAAAGATCTACAACTTTGAAAGACAAAATAATTTCGAATTCTGAAGATTTCATGCCCGAAATTGATGAACCATCCAGAAGTATTTTGTGTATAATTATTAAAGTCACTTTCAATCATTTTCAAAGCAAAAAATAAATTAGTAAATAAATAATAAAAATTATCAAATCATCGCCAAACATGATAAAAGATTAGTGGAGCAATTAATAACGGATTTGGTGGAGCAATTAGTGGAGCAATTAATAATTGATTTGGTGGATGATTTGATGGAGGTAAAATTTTGCCTATAAATACCAAGCCATTTCATTTGTAAAATTCATACTTTCTTCTAAGGAATTCCTTAAGAATACTAAGAAGATTGTATCATGTTTGTTTATTTATAGCTTTCAGTAATTAATTTCAGCTTTCGTACATTCTTTTCTTTACTTTTCAGTTTTTACTTTCCGCAATTTACTTTTACGCACAATACTTTTCTTTCTTTCTTTAATTTTCAGTTTTTACTTTTTAGCAATTTACTTTCAGCATTTACTTTTCAGTAATTTACTTTTCAGTGGGAGTTTCTAGTTTAATTTTTATTAATAATAGTTATTTAAATTTGAACGATGTGTTATTCATTCCTGGTTTCCGCAGGAATCTGATTTCTATTTCTAGACTTATAGATGATGGTTATTCTATTTCTTTTAATAGCAATTTGGTTATTATTAGTAGAAATGGATTGACTATATGCACATGAAACTCAGAAAATAACTTGTATGTGTTAAGACCGTTAACGCATAAGTCACTGCTCAACACTGAAATGTTTAAGGTTGAAAAACCAAAAATGAAACGGCAAAAGATTTCTCACGATGCCACATATCTATGGCATCTTAGACTTGGTCACATCAACCTTGACCGAATAAATAGATTGATAAAGGACGGAGCCTTAAACCAGTTAAAGCTCGGGACTTTACCAGTTTATGAGTCCTGTCTAGAAGGAAAAATGACCAAGAGACTTTTTTCTGGAAAAGGTATAAGAGCCAATCAACCACTAAAGCTAATACATTCGGACGTTTGCGGACCGATGAATGTAAAAGCTCGAGGTGGTTATGAATACTTCGTCAGATTCATTGACGACTATTCAAGATATGGGTATGTCTACCTAATGCATCACAAATCAGATACCTTTGAAAAGTTCAAAGAGTATCGTGCTGAGGTTGAGAACAAATTAGGTAAGACAATCAAAACTCTACGATCGGATCGTGGAGGAGAATACCTCGACAGAGACTTCGAAGAATTCTTAGTTGAACACGGGATAATATCCCAACTCACAGCACCTGGAACACCACAACAAAATGGTGTTGCAGAAAGGAGAAATCGAACCCTACTAGACATGATAAGATCTATGTTTAGTTATAGCTCACTACCTAGTTCATTCTGGGGATATGCACTGCAAACCGCAATGTATATCCTTAATGTAGTTCCATCTAAGTCTGTTCCTAAGACTCCCTTAGAGTTGTGGAATGGTCATAAAGCTGGTTTACAACATTTCCGCATATGGGGGTGTCCAGCACATGTGCTGAAGAATAAGACTACAAAGTTGGAACCACGTTCTCAGGTGTGCCTATTTGTAGGCTACCCGAAGGAAACTAGGGGAGGATTCTTCTACAGTCCCGATGATAACAAAGTATTTGTATCGAAAAATGATACGTTTCTAGAGGAGGACTACATGAGGGAGTTCGAACCTCGTAGTAAAATGTTACTCGAAGAGTTACTTACTGGTTCGACCAGCTCGCCATCATCAACAAAAGTTGGCAAATACATAGCACCTTCGACATCTGATAGTCAGATACTTCAAAGTCAGAATGATCTACCACCCAGACGTAGTGGGAGGGTTATACGACAACCTGATCACTACTTAGGGGTTGGAGAGGCACAAGTTGTCGCCTCCAGCGATGGTGTAGATGATCCATTGACCTACAGTAGTGCAATGGATGATCCTGACAAAGAAGAATGGCTCAAAGCCATGAACCTGGAGATGGAGTCAATGTACTCCAACTCTGTCTGGGAACTTGTAGACCAACCTGATGGAGTGAAGCCCATAGGTTGCAAGTGGATCTACAAGAGGAAGAGGGGATCAGATGGGAAGGTACAGACCTTCAAAGCTAGACTAGTGGCCAAGGGTTATACCCAGAAAGAGGGAGTTGACTATGAGAAAACTTTCTCGCCAGTAGCTATGCTAAAATCCATCCGCACTATTCTATCCATAGCCACATATTATGACTATGAAATCTGGAAAATGGACGTCAAGACTGCATTCTTGAATGGCAATCTTGATGAAAGTATCTATATGATACAACCAGAAGTGTTCACCGCCCAAGGTCAAGAGCAAAAAGTTTGCAAGCTGCAAAGGTCCATTTATGGACTCAAGCAGGCATCTCGATCTTGGAATATAAGATTTGATACAACGATCAAGTCTTATAATTTTGAGCAAAATGTTCATGAGCCTTGTGTATACAAGCGCGTCATTGACGGGAAGGTGGTTTTTCTTGTCTTATACGTTGATGACATCTTACTTATTGGGAATGATGTAAGAATATTATCAGACGTAAAAACCTGGCTAGCTGAGCAATTCTAAATGAAAGATTTGGGAAATGCAAGTTATGTTCTTGGGATCCAGATACTTCGAGATCGCAAGAAACGACTATTAGCTATGTCTCAGGCATCCTAAATCGACAAGATTCTTGTGCGATTCGGGATGCAGAATTCCAAGAAAGGCAATCTGCCTTATCGGTATGGAATTCATTTGTCGAAGGAACAGTCTCATAAGACACCTCAAGTCGTTGAGGAAATGAGACATATCTCATACGCCTCAGCAGTTGGTAGTCTCATGTATGCCATGTTATGCACGAGACCGGAAATCTGTTTTGCAGTGGGAGTAGTCAGTAGGTTTCAGTCAAATATGGGATTGGATCACTAGGTGGCTGTGAAATACATTCTCAAATATCTAAAGAGAACGAGAGATTATATGCTAGTATATTCTGGAGAGGATATGATCCTAAGAGGATATACAGATTCTGATTTTCAGACAGATGTCGATTCCAGGAAATCAACATCTGGATCAGTGTTCACCCTAGGTGGTGGGGCTATTGTTTGGCGGAGTATAAAGCAATCTTGCATTGCCGACTCCACCATGGAGGCTGAATATGTAGCGGCTTGTGAAGCAGTTAAAGAAGCAGTATGGTTCCGTAAATTCTTGGGAGATCTGGAAGTTGTTCCAGATATGGATAAACCATTCACCTTCTATTGCGATAATAGTGGAGCAGTGGCAAACTCCAAAGAACCAAGAAGCCATAAGAGGGGAAAGCATATAGAGAGGAAATATCATCTCATCAGGGAGATAGTGCAGAGAGGCGACGTTACCGTCACAAAGATTGCATCCATAGAGAACCTTGCTGATCCGTTTACAAAGACCTTGCCGGCTAAAGTGTTTGATGGTCACTTAGATGGTCTAGGTTTGCAAGACATGTCCCATTTGCTCTAGTGCAAGTGGGAGCTTGTTGGGATGTATGCCCTAGAGCTACATGTGATGTAAACGGCTTCATGTGTTTAGAAATAAAAGGATGCATTATTCATTTATCTAATTGTTTGTTCAATATCGCATATTGTATATCTTCATAAATACCGTAGATTACTTATGTACCTTCAGACTTGGTGTATGAACATCATGCACCAGAGGATTTAAGACTGAAGTTAGTAATCTTAAATAGTCCATAGAGAGCAAACAAACCGGGAACTTTATTTGTGGTTTATCTATAGCTGCGGTCCATTCTATATTTGGATGACGATCTTAATCCGGATCGTCAATGTAGAGACATGAGAATGGAGGCACCTTATATGATGTGATCATATAGGACTGGGCCTAGATAGAAATGACATTCCTATAATATCCGTTAAACAAAGAAAGTCATTTCGATCTACTTGATGGTCATATATGGATTGATCTTAATCCTGAGTATACTAAGAACTCCTGCATAACGGGTTGTGTCCTTTGATTTACAAAGGTGAGGTTGGTGTAGCAATCCCAACCAATAACTACGTACTTTGGGGGCATAGTCTGTTATGTAGCTGGGAACGTTTTACATAGACATGGAATTCACTCATTCTTAAGAGAAGTAGATGAATACCTCTCTTAAGGGTTGATTCGGTACTTGAACGATTAGAGCGCTCAAGTCTTTCTATTACGAATAGAAAGATTAATATTCATAACAGTTATGAATGAATCGTTCAGTAGAGAATCAATGGTACTTAAGGTAAAAATAATTAGAATGGTATAACGGATATTATGACCCGGCTCTAATTACGAGATATTCATAAAGGATCAATTCGTATGCAATGACTATATCGGTGGACACCGAATTTGTTCGGCTTAATATTTCATCTACGGCAATGAGAGTGCAACTTCGAAATTTTAGTGGAATAATTCGAAGTTAATAATTCAGAATATTTAATTAAGAGCTTAATTAGTATTTCGAGATTATTGGAGCTCGGAACCGTAGGTCCACTTGGTCCCCGTGCTAGCTTGATATACTTTAGCGGAGCTAATATAATTGGACGGTCCAATTATATACTCGCAAAGAATAAATATTATTAATATGATTAATAACATTAATTAATCACACTTGAGACTTTATATTAAAAGTTAATATAAGGTATTAATAATTATATGATAATTATTAAATAGAACATTAAATTATATATGATATAATTTAATAAAGGCTAAGAATTATTATCAAGGTAGGATTCCTTATTGGATAAGGAATAGGATTTGTTTGTTTGAGAAACAAAATCAAATCCTAATACCCTACCTTGGCCGAAATTACCTAAGCAAATAAGCATTAGGATTTGTTTATTTTGGAAGCAAAATCAAACTAGAAATCCTACCCCTTAGCCAAATTTCAAGAGCAATGGGAGACTAGTGGTTGATTTGTTTAATGAAACGAATTAACCATAAGTATAAAAGAAGAATTATGATTTAATTTTTCTGATCCAAGAAATCAAAAAACCTAGCCTCCATCTCCTTCTCCAAGCTCTCAAGAGTTGAGAATTCTTTTGGTGTGTGTGATTATTCTCTAAACCGTTTAGAGATTAATTTGTGAGTGTAGCCCACATTACCCTCCGTTAGTGTCGAGAGATAGTTCGGAAGACCTCGTGACGTTGAAAAACATCCCCAAATACTTAACACAAGTCACGGCAACCAGCCCCTGGAATCCCTGCAATTTACGCAGATACAAGTTCTCAGGGAGCTCCGTTTTGTTTGGTTTTCATCCAGGATTTTGGGAAACACTTTAGGATAATTTTAGGGCTGTGTTAGGGTTTTTTTTTGGAGAAAAATCAGATCTGAAATTGAGCAGTGAGTGGCGCAAATCAGACCTGAAACTGGGTGCAGTTCGCCCCATAACGTGTCCAAAACAGTCCGTTATTTCACGGCAGTTCAAGGGCTGTTCGGGGACTGTTTCGGGGCAATTCTGGAGCTAAGATTTTGTCCAAAACATCAATGAATCCACTGGTGTGGTTCGGCCAAGCAAAGGGAAGAGCAGAAAAAAATTTCAAGTTCGATCCGTGAGCCTAATCGCTTCCGCTGCGCGAGGGAAAGCGTTTCCTACAACATGATGAGAAGATAATGCGCATACAACTGGAACCAGGGCAGAAGGTACTGTTAAATAAATCAAGGGGGAAATTCTTCCCATGGAAGCCAAAATCACGGTGGTCAGGTCCATTTGTGATCACCAAGGTTTTACCAGACAGAGCCGTTGAGATACATGATCCTGACTCCAACAAAACTTTCAAGGTTAAAAACAAGCGTGTTAAGCACTACTGGGAAGAATCATTTGAGCGACAAAAATAAAGTGTCACACTTTCAGATCTAGCCTAACGTTCGAGAAGTCAAGTCTAGCTGACGACTTTAAACTTAGCGCTCGCAGGGAGGCAACCCATGCAATTTTTGTATATATTGTGATCTGGTGTGTTTTATTTTTGTGTGTTTAATTTTTGCAGGTTTAGTCATTTCACGATGGAAGAAGCTCTCGCAAATCTTCACAAGCAATTTCCTTCTCTCCTTAAAAAATCTCTGATGAAAGTCTACAAAGCTTGCTTGGAACGGATGAGACTACTGATGATCAAAGGTATTCCTAATGACATTCGTTGGGTAATTGAAGCACGAGTCCGATTGGCAAGTGAGTCTTCTGACTCTTTTATTTCACATCTGCCTGGTTTTGGAAGAAACACCTATGCAAAGAAACGTAGAGCTAAACAAATGGGTGTTTGTTACAAATGTGCATGCTGGAAATTCAATACTCGTTGTCATTCTTTAGGAATGGTGTCTGATAATCGCGAAGACAAAATTAAATTCATTAAGGATGGATTGAGTAAGGAGTCTTTAGATGATATATCTTTAACTCTTGAGACGCATCCCAGTGGATATGTTCACATAGTCATTCGCAAATTACATACACAATTCAAAAAGAAAGACAACAATTAAGTCTTGGGAATCTGACTCAAAAAGACCATGTTTGCTAGTTTATAAGAAAATTGGATGGGAAGCTTGTCCCTGACGCATAGACGTCAATCAAGCCGTTACTTTTCTTGTAAATATTATATCTCTTTGTCTTTTCTTAATAATTGTGATTTGTTTTGTTGTTTTCTTTTATTTTCTCCGACAGGATCCAGACCTTTTTGACTATCACGATATTATTTCGCTTCTAATCGTCCTCTGGAAGATACTTGTGCTATTTTTACTCACCCTTTTCAGGTACTATAAATTCAGCCCGTCATTGCACTTTTGAAGGCATCCAGAGTTGAGAAAGAAATACATATAAAAAATGGAAGCCACTTCAAGAAGACGAGTTGAAAACATCTGTGTGTTTTGCGGTAGTAGTGTTGGTGTTAAGCCACAATACGTAGAGGCAGCACAAGAATTGGGTCGAGTCTTAGCTACAATAAATATGCACTTAATATATGGCGGAGGCAATCTTGGACTTATGGGGATCATTTCAAAGGCCGTACAGGAAGGAGGCAGTCATGTTTTGGGAATCATCCCAAAACCCTTGGCAGAAGAAAATCTTATTGAACCATCAAACGGGAGAGGACTGATCGTGCCAGGTATATCTGAACGTTTGGTAGAAATGATTAACCGTGCTGATGCTTTTATTACTTTGCCAGGTGGCTTGGGTAAATTGGAGGAAATTTTTATTGTGCTATCTTGGGCGAACCTGAACATACACCAGAAACCATTTGGGCTGTACAACTTTGTTGTATTTTATGATTTTCTTTGTTTGTTTCTTGATGATGCCCAGAGAAATGGGTTCGTGTCAAAACATTTGAAAGAACTCCTCTTTACTGCCAGAACTGCTCCGGATCTAATAGACCAACTCATAGCCTATGAACCACGAGTTGACCCTATCCTTTCAAAGATAAATTGGTCTGAGGACGATTGTGGTAAGAGGCGTAGGATTAATCTGGATCTTAACCTTTAATTTCCTGTAGAATTTCAGCTAACCATGTATTATTTTATAAACTCTTCTTCTACTTTTTAAGACATTGGGGACAATGTCTCATTTAGGTTAGGGGAGGGAATTAGTTGATCAGTACCTTATTTTTAGTTTGTGTGTTATTTTTATTTTTAGTCCAAAATTTTTCGAAAAATACAAAAAAATTGAAAATTTTTCAAAAATTACAAAAATATTTTGCGTTTTTTGTGTTTTTATTTTGACTAAAGGGTGAAATTGATAAGAGATAGCTGAGTAAGGAGTTTCCCCACTCCTGAGAAGTATCTCAAGCCTATTTTCGAAATAAGTTAATTTTTGTTTATTTCCTTTTGAATTATTTAATTTGTGAATTCTCCAAAAAACGGACTAAAATGGATCTTCATATGCTCAGTTGACAGGCATTATCAACATATATAGTAACATACGGACATGAGCTAAAATTGAAAAGTTTGTAATATTCAGTGCTCTAGTTTAATTAGAGGAAGCATCTCAAAAAGCAATGGAGTAAAAAAAAATGTCTGAGATCCGAGTTATTAAGTCTGTAAGGGTGTTTTAACACCTAGTGCCCTAAAACCAACTGGTTTGGGAGTCACTGGCCCAAAGCTCGTTACATGGATGAAAGATGCTGCAAAAATATATATATCTGAAGTCTGAGTAATTAAGTTCGTAGGGGTGTCTTAACACCTGGTGCCCTAAAGCCAACTGGTTTGGAAGCCACTGACCCAACACTCGCTACATAGATGGAAGATATTGTATATAAATAAAAAAAATAAATAAAAAATCAGAAAAATCAGAAAAATTATTCCATTGCTACAAAAATGTGTGAATTCTGATAAAACTTTAGAACAAAAATATTACTCTCTTATCAACTGTACTTATGAATGATGTGGGCAAAAATGAGTTGTTTAATATTTTGTTGGCTGTGCATATGGAGAATGGTAAATATAATCGGAGAATTTACTTATTCAGCAATTTAGAAAGAAACAAAACAACTAGTAACTGGAGTAGAAGTTTCACTGATTAGTCACTAACTTCTTTATTCTATTTTCTATTGTCTTTTTGCTTTTGTGTGCATTAGTTTTATTATCTTTTTAGTTTTGTAAAACGTTTGTGGGTATCGTTGCTGTAAGCCCTCACGAGACTATAACTCGTCCACTAGGGACACCTAGGGGTTTAAAGGTTTGTTGCATATGCTAAATGCAACCGTGATCCCTACGAAAGTGGCTTAGTTTAATTTAATTGTTTCTTGTATTTTATTTTGTTGTTTTGCTCGAGGACTAGCAAAATGTTAGGTTTGGGGGGTGATGAGCGGAAAATATATCAATATTTACCGTCCCTTTTACTTAATATTTTGTTTAGTTCTCGGGTTTGATGAACGTTTTGATATGTTTTAGTTTATTTTGCAGATAAAATAATATTGGGACTTAATGAAATCATTTAGGACGAAATATGGGTCAAATAAGGGCAAAAATTGGACTTGACATATTAATTTTGGAGATTGAAAACTTGAAAGGCCGTTTTAACGAAGTGCAGTTTTGGAAATTCCAATTTTGTGCATCTGTCGTATTTTGGGAATAACTTTTTACTCCGATATCGGAATGAGCTGATTCAAGTTCCAGATTAAAGAAGACTCAAAGATATACAACTTTGAAAAACAAAATAATTTCGAATTCTGAAGATTTCATGCCCCCGAATTGATGAACCAACCAGAAGTATGTTGTGTGTAATTATTAAAGTCACTTTCAATCATTTTCAAAGCAAAAAATAAATTAGTAAATAAATAATAAAAATTATCAATCATCACCAAACATGATAAGATATTAGTGGAGCAATTAATAATGGATTTGGTGGAGCAATTAGTGGAGCAATTAATAATTGATTTGGTGGATGATTTGATGGAGGTAAAATTTTGCCTATAAATACCAAGCCATTTCATTTGTAAAATTCATACTTTCTTCTAAGGAATTCCTTAAGAATACTAAGAAGATTGTATCATGTTTGTTTATTTATAGCTTTCAGTAATTAATTTCCGCTTTCGCACTTTCTTTTCTTTACTTTTCAGTTTTTACTTTCCGCAATTTACTTTTACGCACAATACTTTTCTTTCTTTAATTTTCAGTTTTTACTTTTCAGCAATTTACTTTCAGCAATTTACTTTCAGCATTTACTTTTAAGTAATTTACTTTCAGCAGCTTTTACTTTATGTCTTTTACTTTTCATCATTTTATTTATGTCTTTTACTTTTAAGTTCTTACTAGCCCTAGTTATGTGTTAGTTATTGGGGTTGTGATGAATTCTAATATCACCGGTTTATAAAGGGTTATTTTATAGTTTGGGTAATTTAAAGGTTTACTTATTAAGTCTTAAGCTTAATGCTTCTTGTTGTTGTCTGATCACCAATAAGATTGATCTGGTAAATCTAAAATGAATTAGACATAGGGATTTTAGGTTTCAGCCTTAGACTTAATAGCCCACGATCTTCCTTGAGGATAGATAACCCTTTAATAGATTTCCTTACAGGATAGACATATACCTGTCAGGTGGGGGTAGCCATAATTGGAACTTAAACTTAATGAATCCAGATAATTTGGTTGACATAGACATATGGTTCAATTGGGTTAAACTGGGATTTGCGTCTGACTATCGACAGAGGCTTTTGCATAATTTCGTGTTCCAGGTAGTAAACCAATTTATTACACAAACATAAAATAAAATAATCATCATCTTTGGAAGATTATTATTCACAACCCTAGATCTTTGTGTCTGTTATTTTCCTTAGTATTTTCTTTTGTCTCTTTATTTATTTATTTATTTAACAAATCTACAATCAACCAAATCAATCAAGCAATCATTCTCTTTCCCTCAATTAGATATCTGTAAATAAATAGATTCAATAATTAATAACAACAGTAGGAATTAAGTCCTCGTGGGATCGATATTTTTATACTACTTGAACGATACGTGTGCTTGCGTTATACGCGGGTGTTTACGCCGGTCAAGTTTTGGCGCCGTTGCCGGAGACTTATTTATCTTTTACTATTAGTTTAGGGGTTAGATACGTTACTTGTATCTAATTTCTTTTTACTTATTGTTTTTGTTTTCTTGTGTTTCAGGTTCTCAGAAACTACATGAGACGAACCAGAAGCTTTGAAATCCGACCGCTTGACCCAGAAATTGAAAGAACCATCAGACAGTTGAGAAGGGAAGCCGAGAAGGCCAAGAAGCAATCATTAACATGGAACCTGAACCGTTGGAGGTTGCACCACCAATTCCCATTCGAGACAGAACCATTCCGGTGGTTGACAGACTCATTTCCTGTATTGTACTTCCTCCCTTACCAGCAAAAATGCGTGTGACATCAAAACATGCATTCAGATGATTCAGCAGTTAGTTCAGTTCGAGGGGAATGCAACTGAATATCCTAATGCCCACATCAGTAACTTCCTGGAAGTTTGCGGTACTTTCAACTACAACAGAGCATCAAAATAAGCAATGAAACTGCGTGTTTCCCCATACTCCTTGAAGGACTAAGCTAAAGCTTGGCTACATTCACTACCAGCAGGTTTTATCATAAATTGGAACAATTTAGCCACCAAATTTCTTGCAAAGTACTTTCCACCAGCCAGAACCGGAAAGTTGAGGAATGACATTCATAATCTCTCTGCGAATCTTGGGAAAGGTACAAAGATTTGCTCCGGAAATGTCCTCACCATGAGATTCCAAAATGGCTTCAAGTCCAAACATTCTATAATGGACTTTCTGGAATAATTAGAACCACAATCGATGCTGCTGCTGGAGGAGCCTTGATGGCAAAAGGAGAAGATCAAGCCTGGGACCTAATCGAAGAAATGGCCAACAATAATTCCTTGTGGCCAACAGAAAGGAGCATGATCCAAAGAATTGCAGGAATTTATGAAAGTGGAGCCAATACAGCAGTCAACGTCAAGTTAGATCAGATATGCAAATTCATGGAGACTCTTACCACTGGATCCACAAGTTCACCATATGGAGGAGCACCAGAGTCGAACCAACTTGAAGAGACGGTGAATTATGTCAACAATTTCAACAGACAGGGGAACAATCCATATTCCAACACCTACAACCTAGGGTCGATGAATCATCCCAATTTTTCATGGAGCAATAATTCAGGCCAACAGCAGAACTATCCACCACCTGAATTCCAGCAACAGAACAAAAGCCAGGAACAAGCAAATGAACCAGGAATAACAGAAGTAAAACCCATTTGAAAAAGATAGAAGCAAAACATGACTCTCAAGCAGCAAGATATGATGCTATGTTTCAATCTCAAGCAGCAAGATATGATGTTATGTTTCAATCCCAAGCATCATTAATTCAAAGTCAATCAGCTTCTATTAAAGCACTAGAGAATCAAATTGGACAACTGGCCAATGCTCAGTGTTACAGACCGCCAGGTACCCTTCCTAGAAACACAGAGCCAAATCCAAGGAACTTGGGGAAGGAGCAATGTCATGCCATCATGTTAAAAAGCGGTACTGAAATCAACAAAGATGTTGGAATCAAGGCAACAACAATTGAAGATTTTCCAAAAGAAACAAAGCAACATATGGAGGAAAAAGAAGCAAAGGAAAAAGAACAGATCACTCCATCTCCACCTTTTCCTCAGCGTCTTCAGAAGAATAAACTGGACAAGCAGTTTGCTCGATTCTTGGAGGTGTTCAAAAAGCTGCATATCAACATTCCATTTGCAGAAGCGTTGGAACAAATGCCCAGTTATGCCAAATTCATGAAAGACATTCTTTCACGAAAGCGGAGATTGGGAGATTATGAGACATTAGCATTATCAGAAGAATGCAGCGCCATCATTCAGAGAAAACTTCCTCCAAAGTTGAAAGATCCTAGCAGTTTCACTGTTCCTTGCACCATAGGAGAACATTACTTCGGTAAGGTAGGCCCACAAGGAGACATACCAAGGTTAAACTTGTCAATGATAAACTCAAGTTACTTGCGTAACCCTGACAGCTAGGGCACGTTCAGGATTCCGCTTTCGCTTGAATTTATCTAGTATCTAATATACATCCAGTATAAATAAATCTCTATCGGCTACACCCTCACAGCAGAGGCACGGTCTCGGATGTAGTCACGGAGAAATATTTATAAACCATATTGACAAGACGGACCACATAACATGCATCAAATACATAATACATTTAAACCTTATTAATTAGGGATTTTCCGCTAAATGTCATACACCCTAAATCTAATCAAATTAGATTATAACATGCATGTATAAGTTAAGAAAACATGATTAAACATTGAATCAAACAAGCTAATCATTTTAGGGGGCCTAGAATCAGACTCGCTCTGATACCATTTTGTAGGGGTTTTATTGCGGATATCCGGTAACGCAGCGGAAACAGGGTGGAAATCAAATTTTCCGATTTCAAATTTTTTCTCAAATTACTAAAATAAACTTATTTATTTTATTATCCAATAATTAAATTATGAAATAAAATTCAATAAATCAAATTTATGTGAATTTACCGAATTGCCTTTACACTTTGTATTTTGTTCATTTTAGTCTGAAATTGTCCGAAATAATTTTGAATGATTCTAAATCATTACTAATATGAATTTAACATTGCACAAATGTCAAAACACAAGTTGCAACCAAAATCCCAATTTTTTCCTCCTTGGCCGAGAGCCACCATGAAGCACATTAGTGTGCATTTTGCACTTCCAAAGTTCAAAACACATCCAAATGAAATCCAATCAACATGAGATTTTATATGTATCATATACACATCCAAATACACCATATAAATGAAAAGCCCCAAATTTGGAAGAGGTCTTAAAACCTAATTTTTCAATTTCTTCAAATTGGACAAATTTTACAAAATTGGTTAAATCAATTACTTCAAACATGTTTCTTCTATCCAATTCAATTCTCAACACAATGAAATAACTATAGATAAAATCTAGGTCATTTAAGAGTGGTTCAAAAACTCTAGATTAGCAACAAAGTTCTAAAACCATGGAAAGAATATTATTACTACAATAGTTACATTCTTCCAATTTCATACATGCTCAACACTTTCACCAAACTTCCATTCAAAAAAAAAAACAAAGAATAAAGAAAAGAATAACATGAGAACATCATAGCATGAATCTTAGAACACAAGGAACATTTTCCTCTTTAATAGTAAGTTGAAGAAACTTACTAAAATTCCAAGTTTTCTTTGTTTTCCTTCAACTTTCTCTCAAGCTTCTTTTGTTTTCTTCAATGGAGTTTTGTGTAAATTGTATTAGGTTATTTACCAAATGAAAAACAAAACAATATATACTTGCTACAAAATTCACCTTGGCCGAATTAGGCTAAGGAAATTAGCAAAAAATTGTTTTAATTTCATTTCAATTTCAAGTTGCCAACTTGTTAAAATATCATTACACTTTAAAGATATTTCCAACAAAGTCAACAATGGCAACTTAGCCATTAAAACAAATATCTAAATCTTAAGATATTTATATTTTAATTATTTAATCATTTAACAATTAAATAATTAATTAATTAATTAAATACAAATATATTAAATATATGTATTATATTTACATTAAATATTAAATACATATATACATTTATGATATTAGTCAAATATCTCAATTTGACTATTAATTAATGTGTATTTAAATTAATCAAGTATTAAATGTAAATACACAAAAATTAAGGAAATGACTATCGGGTCCCTACACATGTATTTTGCGTTTAACCTTTAAACGACTTTATAAATAATCAATATTATTTATAAATGTTGTTCTAGTGCTTACGAGTATATTTCATTATTGAGACTCTCTAGATTCAGGCATATCCGTCACGAAATCCAATTTCGTATCCATAATTTATCCACCCGTAAATTATGACGATCACGGATAAACTCGCTGAATCATACAGGTCGAGGTCATGGCAAATGTATAATTCCTCTGTCACAGGTATCCAGAAATATCCCAGAGATATAGATGTAAACGTCAAATCTCTATGGGGATTATCCAGTCGACTATTCTATTAGCAATCTCAAAAAAATGTTTAGAACTGGCTTCTAAACTGTACCACAGGCCCATGGTTTTATCTGATTGCTAATCAGATGGACTACCTTTGCTCTGATACACAGAACTGACGGATCCTATCTTGATACGCACATGACACCCTGAGGATCTATCTACACCCAACGAACATGCGGAGGTCTGATCTTAATAGATCGGTGACGTGACTGCCATTTAAGTGTAGAAGATGTCTCATGTGCACACAGTGGCATCTCAAGTCTAAGAATCACAAGTGCTACTCAACCCGACAAGATTCTTATTGACGTTAGTGTACCATCCATTACGAATCTTCAGTGTGTCTTTCAGTGTTTATCCGCTATAAATACCTACACGTCTATACTAGTCTCCAAGACTTATGGTTCATTGAGAAACCATTGGAATCATATATTCCAGTATACGACATGTACCGGTCTCAACGGGTTTACTATACTGACCAAGTAGTGTAAAACTTGACCAAGAACTGTCTGAGAATGACAACGTCATGATACAACTCAATGTCAGTTGCGACGCTTTTGCAACTGTACCATGAATATTCATTCTAAGGTCATTACGTCTTTACCATATTAAAAGATACATTATATTATAGAAACTGCATATATTATTCAAAATAATAATGTTTACAGAATTATTAACAAAGAAATACAACCGGGAATTAGCGCTGTGAGCACAAACCCCAACAAAGTTATCATCATGATGAGTCTTGCAAAGCTCATGCTCTACTATTTGTTCAACTCCGGCCTCAGGCCCGAGAGGTTTCTCTATGACATAGAGTAACTTCTCGGCTCCAAGGACTATCCTGAGATTCATCTCCCAATCTGGAAAATTGGAGCCGTTAAAGAAATTATCACCCAGGATGATGTCTCTAACGCTAATCTTTCCAGCCATCTCGATTGCAATAGAATAACTATCCAATCAACGATTTTGGGTACACTCAAAATACAATGGTTACTATAGTCCAACTATATAACCAACTACAAATGGAGTAGTTTGAATACCATCCAACTGTTCAAAGAAAGCAATAATCAATATTAGTCCAACTAATATATTATAACAACGATAAATAAAATTAAAGAGCGCGTGTAAGCAAGTATTAAACGAAATTGCAAATTTAATACTGGCCTCCCACTATTTTTCGGCGAGCCTCTAACCCTATGTGGAGTACTCAGGAAACCCAGTTTCCTAGTGGGCTAGGATCCCGTTAAATAACACACAACCTTGACTTTGGCCAACAAGCTGTATGAAACTTAACTAGGTAGATCTCTAAGATCAATTGGATCCCATCCAATTCCTAGATTCCTTAGGTGGACCTCCAAGTCTAAAACATATATCCAATATATCATCCTAACCTTTTCCTTTGAATCCACTAAGCCTTCACTTTGGCTCAACAAGCTTAATGATTCCAGTTAAGCGTGACCCATTGACAGTGGGAAAGCTTCGTAATCCACGTCGATGTACAGAAGTGACATTGACTTTGGATAACAAGTCACAACTGCCCAAGACATGCGATATATAACAAGGCTTTCGTGGTTCAAACACATCTGCGATGGACAATGATCTTGACTTTGGCCTACAAACCAATGCCAATCTTGGATCTTGAGAGAGAACCACTCAATGGAAGGAAATCACTTAATATTAAAGTGATGGTTTTTCGTTTAAATTGGCAACCAATTTATTATCTTTGATTAGATCTCATCATACACCCTTAAACATGCATTCTAAAAGTATAATAAGGCGCGATTAAAATAATAATGATATGCGGATGGATATATAATAATTTATTCCTAGAACAAATCTCTTCATTTCCTCTCTCCAGCTAGCACTTTACATACTTCCACCCAATTACATAATACATTAGAGAAACCTCATTTGTATTGAGGGGAATTGGTGAGAAGAGAAATACAAAGAGATAAGGAGGTGAAAGGCTGGACACGCAGGTCCAATTTAATAAATAAGTACCATACTTACAACAATTTCAAAAATTACCCCCACCCATCTAATATCCATCTGATATACATTATTCATATAAATACATCCAACTATTCACACAAAGCATGCTATCAATCAATCTAATCCAATTAATTTATCTTTGATTAATGACCATCCAATGTTCATACAACGATTTGATTTGCGCGAGTCCAACTCGTTTAAGAATAAATACTCAAAGTAAGTATTCTTGAATTATATCGAACTATAATTTTAAATCCAATATTAAATTGTATCCAATACTAATTCATATTTAATTCCAAATTAAATAATTACAGTTATAATAGTGCCTTTTAGACTTGGATTCCAAATCTAATCTAATTGGGTCTCAAATGCCCAATTAGCATCCAATGCCAATTCAATTAAAGTCCAATGGGCTTTCAATTAATTCTTTAGGCATGGGCTTTGGCCATTATGGATCCAACCCAAGATGCCAAAGCCCAAGTTAGGAATCACCATATGCCACAAAATAAATTTAGGCCCATTAGGCCCAATTAAATTATTAAAAGGCCCAAAAGTCATATTTGGACTTTATGGAAATGGTTTATAGGCCCAATTGGATCCAACCCAATTGTCCGAAACCAAACTTGGCCCAACCAAGCCCATTAGCCCAAATATAACAAATTAGCCCAATCCAATTTTAAAGACTAATTTATATTAACATAATATTCCAAATATCACATTAATTTAATTTAAAGTGTAATTAACACAATTAATCTATTATTTCCAAAACACTAATTAATCCAATTAATCATGCTTAATTTCAAATTCATGTCCAACATAAAATTGAAGCAAAATCAACTCATCCATCAACATGCTCAAACTCATCAAAATTCAAAAAATCACCATGAGCTCTCTAGGGGTAGTATTCGGCCATGACATAGATTTCGGGGAAATTTTTTGATCCAATCAATTACTCAAATCTAATAATGCACAAATCCAATTCATCATCATCTAATCACAACCAAACAACCAATTTCGAATTTTCACACTCCAAGCATAAAATCCCCAAATTAAAGTTTAGAACCCTAGAAATTTAAAATCAAGTTTAGGTGGCTCATGATACCATTGTTATTGTCTCTAAGACTTGCCCAAGGATCCTAACCATGATTAAAGTGTGAATAAAACAAGATAAGTTTACGGAATTAACTTATATTGATCGGTTGAAGTTCAAAACTTTTTCCTTGGATGTAGAAGCTTCAAGCTTTCCTTTTGAGTTCCAAACTCTTGGGTGAGTTTCCCTATCACCTTTTTTTTGACTCCTTTAAGTGCTAGCTTAAACAAAAAGAAAGAAAATTTTCTCCTCCAAGGAGATGAAGTTTTCGGCTAAATGAGGGAGTGAAGAGAGAATGAATAGTAGTGGTTTCTAAAACCATTAACTTGTCTCAAAAGTTGTTGTATTTTCCAAAAAACAACTTAAGTGTGTTGGAAGAAAAAATGCATTAAATGCATCCAACTACTTCCATCAACTAATAACTAGTGATGTAAGTTAGTGGGTCCCACCACTTTGAATTCAAAATTCAAGTTGGCTTATACAACACACTTTGGGCTCGGGTTCGTTTAATCCGATTAAACGAATTTTTCGTCGCGACGTATTTAAATCCAATTTAATTAAATAATAATGCCTAGCAAAATTATTACAAAAGTCGTTTACGAATTAATTCCAAATTAATTCGTTCGCTTGAATTAAAATCCAATTTTAATTCTATATTGAAATCCAATTTCAATTAATATATCTGATATATTATTTTAGCCCAATTAAATAAATTAAATAGTAAAATCCAATTTAACTATTAAATTTATTTTGCCGATTAATTCCAAATTAATCGTGTTCTCTCTTTTAGATGAATTAATCCCAGATTAATTCTTACCGCAATTAATCCAATATTAATTTTCTATTTCATAATTAATCCCAGATTAATTCTTGCCATAATTAATCACAGATTAATTTTATATTCGAGTCAAATGTCATCGGTGAATCTTTGAGAAGCGACCCAAGAGATCTCTGGATATGTTGGTAGTAAATACGGTCATTAGACTATCCGAACACGTGCGTACCCGGTACCATGTTCTCACCGATTTACAATACATGGTTGGCTTCTAGCAAAGCACTGTGCCTACCCAATTCTCCAGAAATCTTCAACGAGGAATATATAATCTGTATCAGGCGTAGTATACAATATATTGCGTAATACGATCAAGTATTTGATGTCACATGCTAGGCCTAGGGCTGGAATTGTGTCTGCCCCATACGAAGCATATATCGGATCACTATCAAGTAGTCTCTGTTATCGGATAATCGTGACCTAGTCATACTATCCTGATAGCTGCAGCATTTAAGAGTACTAGTTCTGTATCCTGCGTGATCATCATCTCCATATGACTGAAGTGATACTTCCATCTTGACATCACACCCAATACACTACGATTCTCAGTATACCCAGAAGAGGCGTACACAGAACCTGTTAAAGCTCCGGATGACCAAAACCAAAGTATACTGATTGTCGCAAGTATTAGCGATGCAAGTCTCAGGTTAAGACCACATACACCTACCCTGATTCGGATTCCCATAGACACATAGTCATACTACCAATGGGATTCTGATGGGTCTATCCAGAGCGAAGCTGTTCCAGGTCCAAAGGCTAACAGAACCTCCTATCACACTTGCATAAATATCCCATACTCAAATATATGAGAACTATGCCGTTAAGCTTCCATAACGTGCACAAGTGTAATACTAGTCTATTCCGCATTATCGATGTCCAGTCTCGATAATACTACGACTAGGGATATTTAATGATTAAACCTTTCGTGGATTAATAATGTCTCGTATCTTATTAATCTGGTACTAATCATGTGGACTTTTATAATTTATATATCAAAGTAATCTAATTACAAAATGATAAAAGAGCAATTTCCTTTGTCACACAGTTAATTTGTACAAAAACACCATGTATTTTACAAATAGTGATGTTATTGGGTCATAATTGTCCAACAGTGACTATCTGTATGACAGTGAGTATAACTGTTTGACAGTTAGTGTTCTCGTATATATATTATTCATCTTTCGTAAATGATGATTCCTTAGTCGAAAGAGAAATTGATTAGAATGTCTAGTTAATCTTATGCATCATAGGATGATGGTATAATAAATACTATATTATGTGATATTAAAGATATCAATTTAATCGTAATTCTTATGAGCTATTTTGATACCACGTAGACCATAGGATGAGTCTTGAAATATGTTCTTTATTATCTTGAGATATTAAGAACGAGTTTCTTATTCATGAAGAATATAGTCCGCAACCATTAGGGTCAGATTAGTTTTTAGTCTAATTATGATGTTAGACAGTCTTCGTTATATAGAGTCAGAAAAGATACAGTGGGAGTGTCACAGATGATTCTACTGTGTGAGTGGAATTACTTGTAACTTAACTTTGTAGATTAGAAGTTTTGATATTAGTGTTGCGTTTGCGGTTGTCTACAGAGTATTTTGGATTTGATCCCTAAATACTTGGACAAACTCAATATGTTATAGCGGACCTACTTGTTGTTGCATATTTCTTGAGTGCTAGGTGAGCTCTTGAGGGCCATACGTATGTGATACACATTTAGATGTGTATATGATACTGTGGATTAGCGCTAGAGCAAGTAGGAGAAATTGTTAGGGTTGGTGCTCGGAGCGCTAACACGCTCAAAAAGTGGTTCTTTACCTCCCAAGTATAAGAGTGTCGAAGTAATAAAATAACCCGGTAAGACCGGGGTCGATCCACAGGGAATAGATTTAATAGGATAAAATAATAATTTGAGTGAAAATTAAAAGACTGGATTTTTTTGAAGTGATTGGAAAATTTTAAATTTGATTGCAACAATAAAATAAAATACTAAGGTTAGGGGATTCACTTTTAATATTAAATTTAGAAATCTCACTTGTTATAATATATAAATTTATCATTATTACCCAATTAATATATTTCAGGAATTAATTATGCCAAAACATATATAATTAGCCATAAAGGCGGTGATAAATTTTATTTATAACAAGTCCAGTTAGGTACTCAATTATGCCAAATAAATAAAACCAGTCATATAGGCAATAACAAAATTTGTCAATAATTAATCTAGAGTTAAATTAAATATTAATCATTAGATTTCAATTTATATATTATAATATAAGTGAGATTAATCTAAATTTTCATATTAAAAGCTTCATCATTTACCCACAACAAAAAGAAATTAGCTACTCATAATTTTAAATAAGAACACACATAATTTTATAACTTAAAGAAAAAGATATTACAAGAAAGAAAAAAATAAAACACACAAGAGCTAGAAATCCATAAATTTTCAGAGAAAACTATGGAAATCTGACTGAAGAATCTGAAGTGCTGAGCACCTCTATAATAGAGGTGCTCAGCACCTCTGCTGCCACTGCAATTGCAAAATTATTGAAATTGCACCCATGTTTGGTGGGAGCAAATTAGTCAATTATGGCAATCCACTTCGGTGGATTGCCATCAAATAATTTTTTTTTAATAATGACTTTTACATATAACACAATTTGGCTTATTCGTCAATTTCAGTATTGAAAATTTCAGAATTTCAACAGCAAAGTTGTAGATCTTTGAATCTTCTTTCATCTGGAACTGGAATCACTTCAATCCAATATTAGAGTAAAACGTTATGGCCAAAATATAACAATTGAGTAGGGATGAAATTTCTGAATTTGTACACTGTTAAAACACCATTTCAAGTTTTTGGCCTCCAAAATCCAAATGTCATGTCCAATTTTCTAATTATGCATCCAAAATATTATTTCACCTACATAAGAAATAAAATTCAAAATAAAAATATATAAAACATAAATTTAATTATTATGCTAAATTAAGGGGATTAAGGAAACTACAAGTATAAAATGATTGATTTTTCTTTTAATAAATGTGAACTTTTTAGTGTTCATCACACCGCCCAACCAGCTAATTACTAGTCTATAGGAATTTAAATGAAAAACTTTAAAAAGATAAATTCTTATCCAAATTAATAATTATTTTCTTTCTTTCTAAATGATCAAACAAGTAAATTCTCCTGTACTTTTTACCCTTCTCTATACACACATAAAATAAAGTATCAATCAATTCATTGTGCCCACAATATTCACAGGTCTTGTTGAAAAGAGAGTAATATTTTTGTCCTAAAATTACATTAAAGTTCACATTTTTTGGCATTGAAAGTTTATTTACAAATTCAAAAATAGTTTTTTTTTTAACTTTTTTAAATAAAAATAATACATCTTCAATCCCTGTAACGAGTTTTGCTAGTGACTCTCAAACCAGTTGGCTTTAGGGCACTAGGTGTTAAGACACCCCTACAGACTTAATTGCTCGGATCTCAGATATTAAAAAGAAAAAAATGTCTGATTTCCTTAAGCTTTCTCTTTAACCTATGTAATGAGCTTTGGGCCAGTGACTCCGAGACCAGTTGGCCTTTAGACACTAAGTGTTAAAACTCCCATACGGACTTAATTGCTCGAGTTAGAGAGGCTATTAAATCGAACTTATTCACACACACACACACACACACACACACACACACACACACACACACACACACACACACACATATATATATATATATATATATATATATATTTATACAAACTCAAGCTCTACTGTTTTACGCGAACAATCACTGCTTACAGAGGCAAGATGTCTGGTTACTAAGTAAAAGCATGGTTATTTTTTTTTTGAATAAAAACTCAAATTCCATTGCCTTTAGGTGCTACCTTCAACAAATTAGAGAACTGAATATTACAAAATTTTCACTTACAACCCATGATCATATGTTAGCGTGTATGTTGATAATTCCTATCAAATGAGCATATGAAGATCAAATTTAATCAATATTATGGAGAATTCACAAATTTAAATGATTCAAAAGGAAAGAAACAAAAATAACTTGTTACGAATTAAATTGAGATACGTCTCAGGAGCGAAAACTCCTTACACTGCCATCTCCAAACAACAATTCCACTTGGTTAGTCAAAAATTTATTGTTAGTTTGTGTGTAGTTTTTTTTTGTTGAAAAATACAAAAGAAAATTAACACAAAATAAATTTTTTACACACAAAATAGCAACAAAGCAAGAACAACATAAAAGAAAACTTTTTTTTTATAAAACAACACCAAAAAAATGAAAATATTTTTTTGAAAGAAAAACACAACATGAAAATAAAAAATATCTAGTCAACTATCCCCTCCCCTCAATCAATTTGAGATGTTGTCCCCAATGTGTGAAAAAGAAGAAGTAGTATTAAGAAGACATCACCTGGTTACTGTGGAATTGACAATTAAATCTACGACAATTTAAAAAAAATTACAGATTAAGATTCACGTCCATTCTATGCTTCTTGCAATGATCGTTACTAGACCAGTTCAATTTGGAAAGAATGGGGTCGATTTTTGGTTCATAAGCTAAGAGTTGGTCAATTAAATCGTCATTTTTATTGCAGTTAGGAAGATATCTTTTACCGATTTTGAAATAAACCCATTCTTTTGGCATCCTTAAGAAATACAAAAAGATTATCGAAAAATCTTTCAATATTAAGTGCGGGTTATTGCTGCTGCTGAGGCAGCAATAGAAGCATTATAGGTCGATAATAAATCTAATTAGATTAGATAAAGTTATGTTAGCAGCTGAGCTAGGCTACAACATAGGCTAAAGAATTAATGGTCTCATCAACGATCCAGATATATACTTCCGATATTCATCTGATTCGTTCGGATCATACATCGTGGTGATGCAATGATCGTATAAATCTCGTCAGACGATAATCATGCAAATCCGCTGACGAAAGCCTTTTCTCAGCAGTTTGAGCCAATCGTACATAGTTCGGGTGTAAGACACTCGAGTGACTGGCTATAGGCCAAGTGGGAGATTGTTGGACAATTATGACCCATAGCGTCACTATTTGTACAGATCATGGTGTTGTTGTACAAATTAACTATGTGACAAAGGAGATTGCACTCTTATCATTTGTGATTAGATCACCAAGATATATAAATGATATGAGGTCCTAATGATTTGTTCCTGGATTGAGAATGATATGAGACAGTATCAGTCCACGAAGGATAAGTCATTAAATATCCCTAGTCAGAGTATTATCAAGATTGGACATCGATAAATACGTAAAAGACTAGTATTACACTTGTGCGCGTTGTGAGGGCATAACGTCATAGTTCTCATATATTTGGGTATATGATACTCATGCAAGTGTAATAGGAGGTTGTGTTTTACCGATGGTATGGGAAACAGTTTCGCTCTGGATAGACCCCCTCGGAATTCCATTGGTAGTATGACTATGTGTCTATGGAAGTCCGAAATCAGGGTAGGTGTATTTGGTCTTAACTTGAGACTTGCACCGCTAATACTTGCGACAATCAATATACTTTGGTTTTGGTCGTTCAGGGCTTTAACAGGTTTTGTGTACACCTCTGTTGGGTATATTGAGAATTGTAGTGTGTTGGTGTGATGTCAAGAAGGAAGTATCACTTCAGTCATATGGAGATGATGGTCACGTAGGATACGGTACTAGTACTCTTAAGTACTACAGTCATCGGGATATTATGACAAGGTCATGTATATCCGATTATAGAGACTAGTTACCAGACATCCGACATGTGCTTCGTACGGGGCAGACATAATTCCAGCCCCAGGCTTAGCACGTGACATCCGATACTGGATCGACATATGCAATACTACGTATACTACGCCTGATATAGATCCTTATATTCATGTAAGGATATTTCTGGAGAATCGGGAAGGCATGGGGCTTTGCTAGAAGCCAACCTTGTCTTGTAAATCGGTATAAACGTAGTACTAGGTACTTACGTGTTTGGATAGTCCGACGACCGAATTTACTGCCAACATATCCGGGGATCTCATGGGTTGCTTCCCGAAGATTCACCGATGACGTATGACTCGCATTTTTATTAATCTGGGATTAATTAGAAGAGATAGAAAATTAATCTGGGATTAATTACGGAGATATTTTATCTGAGAAAAAATATCATTTAAAGAGAGAGAACGATTAATTTAGAATTAATCGATAAAATAATATATTCGATATATTATACGAAATTGGATTTTGACGCGGAATTAAAATTAGATTTTAATTCGGGCGAACGAGTTAATTTAGAATTAAATCTTTAGCGACGTGAATAGTGATTTCGCTAGGCGTAATCATTTAATTGCGTCGCAATGGAAAATTCGTTAATTTGGAATTAGCAAACCCGAGCCCGGGATTATTTGCGAGCGCATTCGCATTTCGAATTCGAGTGCGGCACGCAAGTCAAATCAAGCGTCAAATCACTAGTCGCATCAAGCGTCAAATCATTAGTCACTTTGAGTGATGTGACAACTTGTCACTTGATTGATTGAGTGATGTGACTTGATGGAAGTTGATGGTGGAGTAGTGTAATACACTCAATTGTGATGGCATGATAGACATTTACTATATTTAAATGTTTGGTATTTGTTTTTGATTTTGGAAATCAATTAATTGATTTTTTGAAAATCAAAAGTGGTATTAGATACACACTTTTTGCCAACCATCACACAACTCACTCTTTTTTTTTTCTCTCCCTCTCATTCACGCCTAGGGCAGAATTTTTCTCTCTTCTTTCACAGCTCACTGCCGTGAGCTAAGGGAAGCCAAAGTGTGGGAAATTTGTGGCAAATTTCTTGAGAGCTAGCACTCCGAGAGACATGCGAAGGTGATATGGAAGTCCACCCATGAGCTTGGAATCGTTTGACGAAGCTTGGAGCTTGTTCAAGGAGCACCAAAATGCGAGGAAGAACAACAGCTCACTGCCGAGCATGACAGTGAGCAGAAAATCAATTTTTGTTCGTGGTAGCATCGCTCAACTTATCGATGTGAGTATTCTGCAACTCCGTGTTGTATTCGCATATTTATTTCTTGCTTTGTATTCGATCCTTGGGACCGTAGAAACTCCAACAATGGTATCAGAGCAATTGAAAAGCATGAAATATGACTTAGGGTTAAAATTTGGGTAAATTGATTTTGAGCATGATTTAATTAAATTGTTTGATTGAATATGTTTAAATGATGTTTTATTGGATATTGATTAGATCAATTTCAAGAAATTGTGTTTGGAACATTTTTCCCCAAATTGTGATGCTTGGCCGAATCACCTAGAAGCCCTAATGTCTTGGAATTTTTTGTTTTTTGATTCATTGGATGACTTGAAAACAATTGGGGATGTTGATTTAATGTTGATTTGGATTCAATTGGATTGGATTTAAAATTGGACATGAAAATCCCCTTTGGCCGAGACTAATATAGCATGATTGGGTTTGATTTTTTGATCAAAATGTGTTGGACACTAATTGATGTAATTGAGCATGATTAATTAGGCTAATTGGTGTTTTGGAAATGTTAATTGGGTAATTAATTGTGTTATACACTTTGTGTAATTAAATTGGGAATTTTGAATTTGGTAATTTAATTATATTGGGCCTAATTTTGGAATTTGGACTTTGAAAGTTGTTATTGGGCTTATTGGGCTTGGTTGTACCAAGTTAGGTTTAGGCAAAATTGGTTGGATCCAATTGGGCCCAAAACCGCTTCCATAAAGCCCAAATGCGACTAACGGACCTTTAAAGTTTAATTGGGCCTAATGGGCCTAAATTGATTTCTAGGCTTATGGGGTAATTCCCGGATTGGACTTTGGTTATTCGGTTTGACCTGAGTTGACCAAAAGTCCACGCCTTAAGAAATTAATTAAAAAGCCCATTGGACTTTAATTAAATTAACGTTGGACGTTAATCGGGCTTTGAGACCTGTAACGATTAAATTTGGAATTTAAATCGTAAAGGTTCATCAAATAAAGTGTAGTATTTAATTTGGAATTAAATAGTGAATTAGTATTAAATACATATTAGATTGGATTTAATTATGTAGTTTAATTTAATTCGAGAATTCGTATTTTGAGTACTTATTCGCAAAACGAGTTTGACTCGCGCAAAATCAAATCGTTGTTTGAACATTGGATGGTCACTAATTATCAGATTAATAAATTTGATTAGATTGATTGATAGCATGCTTGTGTGAATATGTGGTTGCGATGCATGAATAATGTATATCGGATGGATATTAGATGGGTGGGACAATTTTAGAAATTATTGTAATAAATTTGATTTATTAATTGGACCTGTGTGTCCAGCCTTATTACCTCCTTACTCTTTGTATTCTCTTCTCACATATTCCCCTCAATGTAAATGAGGTTTCTTTAGAAGTGTAGTGTAAAGGGTATAAGCAAATACTTGTGCTAGCGGGAGAGAGAAAGTGAGAGATTTGATCTAGGATCAATGTGTAAAGTATCCATCCGTATATCATTATTATTTTATCATATGAGCTTTATTATGTGTTTAGAATGCATGTTTAAGGGTGTATGATGATGAGACCCTAACAAAGATAATAAATTGGTTGCCAATTTGCACGCGAAAAACCCTCGCTAAATATTAAGTGTTTTTCCTTCCATTGAGTGATTCTTACTCAAGATCCAAGACTGGCATTGGTTTGTTGGCCAAAGTCAAGACCACTTCTTGTCCATCGACATTGATTACGAAGCTTTCTATAGTCAATGGGTCACGCTTAACTGGGATCACTAAGTTTGTTGTGCCAAAGCCAAGGCTTAATTGATTCAGAGGAAAACGGTTAGGTAATATATTGGATATATTGGCATATATAAGATATATGTTTCGGACTTGGATGTCCCCTTACTGGATCTAGGAATTGGATTGGATCCAATTGATCTTAGAGATCTACCTAGTTAATTATCATACAATTTTTTGGCCAAAGTCAAGATTGTGTGATATTTAATAGGATCCTAGCCCGCTAGGAAACACGGTTTCCCGAGTACTCGACAGAGGGTTAGAGGCTCGCCGAAAAATAGTGGGAGGCAATAATTGAATTTGCAATATTCGTTTAATGACTTGCCATACGCGCTCAAACAAATATCATTCGTCAAATACATTAAATGTTAGTTGGACTAATATTTAAATCGTTGTTTTAATTAACAGTTGGACTATATTCAAACAAATTAAAAGTATAGTTGATTAATATAGTTGGACTATAATAATCATTATATTTAATAGTACCTAAATCGTTGATTAAATAGTTGGACTATTAGAATCAAGATAAAATTGAAAGATTGACATTTAAAACATAATCCTAGGGAAAATGTATTGAAATGGTTTAATTTTCAATTTGGGAATAAATTTAAGGATGGTCCTGGAAAAAAATAAGTTACTTTATTTGATAAAATAACATATTATGCCTAAGCCCGGAGTTAAGCAAATAGTATAGCATAATCTTTGGAAGATTTATGTGATTATAGCTTTAGTGCTTAATCCATTAAGCTTGTCGCAATAGACTCCTTAATTTCTTAATCAGAACTAAGGATTAGATCCTTAAAGTATGATAAAGAAATTGAAGGATCTTCATAGATCTACTCTTAGATTTTAGAAGTACTAAATTGCAATACTAAACTCTTGGAAAGTTAATGACTTTTCTCAAAGAGACAAAGTCAAAGTTTGCAATAACGCAAGTAGCGCAAGAAGCACTTTACTTCGACATTCCAAAATGCCAAGGCTAGGCCGAACGCTTCTGAATATGGAAAAGGGCAAAGGCAAAATCATTATAATCTTCTGGGAATATAAATGAAATATCCCAAAATGTCTGCCTAAATGTGGAAAACGGGATCGCGGAAGCGTGACTGCCGTTTGAACAAGGCAGACATGAATGAATTGAAGACGAGCAAGGCTCTGACTTCAAATATGTTTGTCATAAATATGTTCACTACTAGTATTGAAATTGGATTTTAAATACTAAGTGTGGTACATAAAATATATATGTACTGATGATCAGAATCTACAATGAGCAGGATACTGACTTCAGTTGAGATTTCTCTGCGAATTGGAAACGGGATGAAAGTCGCTGTTTTAACCGTAGATACCTAAGTTTAGGAACTACCCTCGGGTACGTACTTAATTAGGAAACTGTTATAATATAACTAGTTTGACTAGAAACATTATCTCTATATCAGTGTTTAACCCACTGTGGGTTTACCTTTATATTCTAGAACACTAAAGTGTTTCATTATATAAAGATGATATTGAGATAAACACATTAGATGTGAATAACAAAATTTATATTTTGAATATAAAAATATCTCAAACGTAGAACATGACAAACAAATAGCTCAAACTATTTGATCAGAAGAAACTAATTTGTGGCATTGTTGTCTGGGACACAATTAAACAAGACTCGTATATCCACACTTTCGAAGATTGGGTACTTGGACTGATTTGATTCCATTCAAATAAAGTCTACGAATCTAGTTTATTGGCAAAGTGCATAAAACACTATTTACTTGGTAAAAGTGTAAATGCCACCGATCTATTAGCCCTAGTTCATAGTGAAGCAAGTGGGCCCATGTCTAGCTAGGCTAGAGGTGGATGTGAATGTTTCGTGACCTTTACGGATGTGACATCGCGTTATGGATATGTGTCTCTTTAGAAACACAAATCGGAAACTTTTAAAGTTTCTACACGAAATAGACAAACAGATCGGCTAAAGTATTATACCATCACGGTTAAAGCGTAATGGAAAATACTTAAGCAATAAGTTTCTAATGTACTTGAAAGAGTATAGTATTCTTTCAAAGAGGACTCCTCCCGGAACACGTCAATTTGATGGTGTGTCCGAACTGAGTAACCGAATTTTGTTGGACATGATAAAGTTAATCATGAGTCGCTCTGAGCTACCATTTCCTTCAACGGATACACACTAACAGTGCAGAACTTATTTAGAATAAGGTTCCATAAAAATCTGTTTGACAAATTTCATATTAGATATGAACATGAAAGAAACCGGGTTTCTCAATCCTGATAAATTGGGTATGCTAGGCATATGTTTGGATGATACCAAACTAAAACCCAAATTGGATAAGTGCCAATTGTAAGTTATCCTAGGGATACCAAAATATAATACTTATATAACTCACAAGAGAACAATTTAATTGTTGCTCACCATGCGGTTTTCCTAAGAGGAATACCGATATGCAGTGGAAAGTGGGAGGATAGTAAAACTCGATGAAAATTGGAGTAATACTGTTCCTGGCACCAATTCCTAATGGAACATAAATAGTTCATTAATGATGAAACTATACCCATAATCTTCGAATACAAAAGAACTGCGTATGTCAGAGAGAGTCAGAAAACAACCTGGGGTATGGGTTTCTGATCTCACCTAATAAAGATTTTAATCTTATTGAGGTACACCAACTGACTACGTATGAGGAAGTGATACAATGTATCGAGTCCCTATTATGGCAAAGTGCCATGAATCCGAAATGGATTCCATGTATACCAACTATGTATGGACACTAGTTGTTGTAACGAAAGGCATTGTGCCTATTGGTACTTTATAAGTCTTCAAGGAAGACATACATGGATGGCAACATACCAACGTATAAAGCTAGGCTTTTAGTGGAAAGGTATCGTTATCAACATTGTGTTGATTACGATTCAACCTTTTAACATGTTGCCATGGTAAATCCATTTGGATAATGCTTGCTGAAGCTGCATGTTTCATTTATGAAATATGACAGATTTACGAGAAAATCACTTTCCTGAAAAGGAAACCTTTTGGAGGATGTTTATAACATCCTGTCGGTTTTGTTGTACCAAGACTAGCAAACAAGGTTTGCAGGTTATTTGATCCATGTTTGGATTGAAGCAAGCATTAGGTTCTTGGAATTACCGTTTTGATGTAATCATAATAGTTTATGATTTAATTCAAACGAAAATGATTCTTGTGTATATAAGGAGGTTAGTGGGAGCGCACTGACAGTGGCTGTCCTATAAATAATGATAATATGTCATTTCTTGGAAATGATATTCCCATAATAACTATCGGTGAAAGCTTGGCTTTCATGAAAACTCTCCGAGAAATCATACATTGAAAAATGTACGAGACCTGGTGTCTCATATGCTTTGAGCATATGGATTCACAATCAGGCCAATCCATGTGATAGTCACTGGATTGATGTTAAGAGCATCCTTTAATATCTTAGAGATCTAAGGATGTTATCTTATACTATGGAGAAAAAGAACTTGAAGTGACTGGGATCACTGTTGTAAGTTTCTTAACCGATAAGACGACTATAAGTCACAAACGGTACTATACAGTTTGAATAACGGAACAGTAAGCTGGAAATCTTCCAAGCAAGATACTATTACCGAATAAACAACAAATGCGGGTTATTGCTGCTACTGAGGCAGCAATATAAGCCTTCTAGGTCGATAATAAATCTAATTAGATTAGATATAGTTCTGTTAGCAGCTGAGCTAGGCTACAACATAGGCTAAAGAATTAATCGTCTTATCAACGATCTAGATATATACTTCGATATTCATCTGATTCGTTCGGATCATACATCATGGCGATGTAATGATCGTATAAATCGCGTCAGACGATAATCATGCAAATCCGCTGACGAAAGCCTTTTCTCAGCAGTTTGAGCCAACCGTACATAGTTCGGGTGTAAGACACTCGAGTGACTGGCTATAGGCCAAGTGGGAGATTGTTGGACAATTATGACCCATAGCGTCACTATTTGTACAGATCATGGTGTTGTTGTACAAATTAACTATGTGACAAATGAGATTGCACTCTTATCATTTGTGATTAGATCACCAAGATATATAAATGATAGGAGGTCCTAATGATTTGTTCCTGGATTGAGAATGATATGAGACAGTATCAGTCCACGAAGGATAAATCATTAAATATCTCTAGTCAGAGTATTATTGAGATTGGACATCGGTAAATATGTAAAAGACTAGTATTACACTTGTGCGCATTGTGAGGGCATAACGACATAGTTCTCATATATTTGGGTATAGGATACTCATGCAAGTGTAATAAGAGGTTGTGTTTTACCGATGGTACGGGAAACAGCTTCGCTCTGGATAGACCCCCTCGGAATTCCATTGGTAGTATGACTATGTGTCTATGGAAGTCCGAAATCAGGGTAGGTGTATTTGGTCTTAACCTGAGACTTGCACCGCTAATACTTGCGACAATCAATATACTTTGGTTTTGGTCGTCCAGGGCTTTAACAGGTTCTGTGTACGCCTCTGTTGGGTATATTGAGAATCGTAGTGTGTTAGGTGTGATGTCAAGACGGAAGTATCACTTCAGTGATATGGAGATTATGGTCACGTAGGATACGGTACTAGTACTATTTAGTACTGCAGTCATCGGGATATTATGACAAGGTCATGTATATCCGATTATAGAGACTAGTTACCAGACATCCGACATATGCTTCGTACGAGGCAGACACAATTCCAGCCCCAGGCCTGGCACGTGACATCTGATACTGGATCGACATACGCAATACTACGTATACTACGCCTGATATAGATCCTTATATTTCTGTAAGGATATTTCTGGAGAATTGGGAAGGCATGGCGCTTTGCTAGAAGCCAACCTTGTCTTGTAAATCGGTATAAACGTAGTAGGGGTGAACATAGGGTCGGGTCAAACCGCGAACCGACCCGACCCGACCCGCACCACAGTAAAAACCGCGGTTATAAGAATTATATATGTTTGTTGGGTCAGAATATCCTGAACCGCAATTTGCGGTTCGGGTTATGGTTTAGAATAGTAAATTTATCGGGTTCAACCCGACCCGCAGACCTGTTAATATATATACCAGCGAAATTTAGGGTTCCTCACTTCCTCTCCATTCCCACCTTTTTTTCATCTCCTGCGCCGACTTCCCCTCTTATTTACTCTCAAATCTGAAACTCTCATTTGTAATTTTAAAACAAAGTCCAGTACATCATATGATTCATATCAATTTTCAACCTGCAATGGCTTCAATTTTTGCTCTCGTTAGTCGGTGTCTGTAAGCAGTAGCCAGTAAGCAGTAAGCAGGCTTCAAACTTCAATCATCAACCTTCAAAGGCTTCAAGTCCTGTTAGGTATGTCATTTTTTGCTCTCTCGATCTCTCCTCTGTATTGAATACCATATTTTTCAATTTTAACTTGTCTTCTGGTTTGCTTGATGAGTTTTCTCTTCTTTGCCATTCTAATTTGTTTTTTAGCATCTGGGTTTTTTCTGGGCTTTTTCTTTTTGGATCAAGAGGTAGGGTTGCATGTTGAGATCTATAATGAATCTTCTTTATCTTGTTGACTTGTTCTTATCTTCTGCTATTTGGTCTGCGACTGCGTTAAAGCAGTGATCTTTCTCCACTCAACTGCTATCTTGTTGACTCTGATTCTGGTAGAATCCTTTCAGTAAAAAATCTGGGCTGCTTCGGTTGAGGCAGTGATCTTTCTCCACTCAACATTAGATTCACATATGACATGTTTGGCCTGTCCTCTGGCCGTTGTTGCACACATAACAGACCGTAATTAAACATCTTAATCTTTTGATGAACAAAATGTGGCTACTGTTTTTTCCCTTGAAACTTTTGATGAACTTCGATGATTGTAGTGTTGTACAAATACTTATTCAGTTATTTTGTATTATTTCTTATTTTGCCATTATAAGTTGAATTTACTAATTCAGCTACTGACTTGCTGAGTTGCTGTGATAAGGTGAATAGTAAATGTTTAATGTTTAATATTTTAATAGCACTTCTCAACAATCATTCAATCAACATGTTGATGCTGATTCTGGCTTGGATTTTTAATTTTATAAATATATTGCTTCGACAGTTCGACAGTTGCTGGATCATGAACAATAATACAATATTTATGATGATGAAGATTAATACAAAATTTAATTTTTCTAAAAATTAAACCGCTAATCCGCACATCTCAAACCGTTAAACCGCCAAACCGAACCGCCGCGGTTTTATGTAGGATATTTTCAATTTCGGTTTCCAATTTTCTAAACCGCAACCCGCACGGTTTGAACAAAAAAATAAAAAAAAACCGCCCAAAACCGCACCGCGATCACCCCTAAAACGTAGTACTAGGTACTTACGTGTTCGGATAGTCCGACGACCGAATTTACTGCCAACATATCCGGGGATCTCATGGGTCGCTTCCCAAAGATTCACCGATGACGTATGACTCGCACTTTAATTAATCTGGGATTAATTAGAAGAGAGAGAAAATTAATCTGGGATTAATTTGCGGAGATATTTTATGTGGGATAAAATATCATTTAAAGAGAGAGAACGATTAATTTAGAATTAATCGATAAAATAATATATTCGATATATTATACGAATTGGATTTCGACGCGGAATTAAAATTAGATTTTAATTCGGGCGAACGAGTTAATTTAGAATTAATTCGTTAGCGACGTGAATAGTGATTTCGCTAGGCGTAATCTTTTAATTGCGTCGCAATGGAAAATTCGTTAATTTGGAATTAGCAAACCCGAGCCCGGGATTACTTGCGAGCGCATTCACTTTTTGAATTCAAGTGCGGCACGCAAGTCAAATCAAGCGTCAAATCACTAGTCGCATCAAGCGTCAAATCATTAGTCACTTTGAGTGATGTGACAACTTGTCACTTGATTTATTGAGTGATGTGACTTGATGGTGGAGTGTAATACACTCAATTGTGATAGCATGATAGACATTTAATATATTTAAATGTTTGGTATTTGTTTTTGATTTTGGAAATCATTTAATTGATTTTTTGAAAATCAAAAGTGGTATTAGATACACACTTTTTGCCAACCATCACACAACTCACTCTTTTTTTTTCTCTCCCTCTCATTCACGCCTAGGGCATAATTTTTCTCTCTTCTTTCACAGCTCACTGCCGTGAGCTAAGGGAAGCTAAAGTGTGAGAAATTTGTGGCAAATTTATTGCGAGCTAGCACTCCGAGAGACATGCGAAGGTGATAGAGAAGTCCACCCATGAGCTTGGAATCGTTTGACGAAGCTTGTAGCTTGTTCAAGGAGCACCAAAGCCGCATTTTGGAGGAAGAACAGCAGCTCACTGCCGAGCATGACAGTGAGCAGAAAATCAATTTTTGTTCGTGGTAGCATCGCTCAATCGATCGATGTGAGTATTCCGCAACTTTGTGTTGTATTCGCATGTTTATTTCTTCCTTTGTATTCGATCCTTGGGACCGTAGAAACTGTAACACTGTGATAATACATTATTCTCCATTTGATTTTCCAATGAGGTTTTCCTCTGTCAAAGGTTTTGGAATGATCCCCAAAACTTGACTGTCACCTTCTTGCATGACCTTTGAAACACATCCCATCAATCCAAGATTGCCACCGCCATATACTAAGCGCATGTTTCTTTTAGCCATAACTCTACCCAATTTTTATGCAGCCTCAACAAATTATGTTTTAGTTCCAGTGGTAGTTCCATAAAAAACACAGACATTAGTAACTCGTCGTCTTGAAATTTTCTCTATTTTTTGCTATCTCTCTTATCTAGATGTGTCGAAGAGAGAAATGACGAGCTGAAATTATAGATCCTGAAAAAGGGTGAGTAATAAATGCACTAGTACCTGTAAAATGATAATTTTCAGATGAACAATAAAATAGATCGTGAAAGTCAAAAGGTTTAGATACTGTCAGCAAAAAAAAAAGGAAATTAAAGTAGTAAATTAAAGTAAATCAAAACAGTAATTTAAAATAAAGGAAATCAAAGCAATAAAATTGAAAATTATGTACTGGTAGTTGTGATTGTGGCTCACATCTTCCTCTGGTTTTACGTCTAGTAACGGCTTGAATGCCCTCTATGGGTCGGGGATAGGCTTCCCATCCAATTTTCTTATAAATTGGAAAACATGGTCTTTTAAAGTCAGATTCCCGAGACTGTATTGTTGTCTTTCTTTTTGAAATTGTGTATGCAAACTGCGAATTACTCGATGAACATGTCCAATAGGATGCATCTCAATAGTCAGTGATATATCATTTAAAGACTCTTTACTCAAGCCATCTATAATGAATTGAATTTTATCTTTGCGATTGTCAGACACCATTCCTAAAGAACGACAACGAGTGTTGCACGTCCAACGTGCACATTTATAACAAACACCTAACTATTTAGCTCTTCGTTTTTTAGCATAGGTGTTTTTCCCTAAACCAGACATGTAAGAAATGAAAGAGTCGGATGACTCACCTACTAAGTGAACCCTTGCTTCAAATACCCAACGAATATCACTAGGAATATCGTGAATCATCAGAAGCCCTATTCTTTCGGTGCGTGCTTTGTAAATTTTCATCAGAACATTTTGGGGGAGAGAAGGAAAATGTTTGTGGAGTTTTGTAAGAGTTTCTTCAATAACTTGATGGCTCAAGTCTGGAGGTATTTTTCCTTATTGATCGCTTATGAGAGAGGAAGAAATTTCCACAGGGTGAGTTTTTGCATCTCCTAGTGATGCATACTTCAATTCTTCTAGAAAAATCTTCAATTCCAAATTGGGTGCTTCCTCTTTTTTTTTCTTCTTTCAGTGTTCGTAGCTCCTCAAGATCTTGTTTCTCTCCATCATCTTCCAGTACTTGTGTAGAATCAAGTGAAAATTCATTAGAAATATCCGAATATAATTGTTTACTTGATTCAAGAAAATTAGCTGTATAAATTTTCGTAAGGTCAGATAAACTCCCCTGAATATATTTATCCACAATTGGTTCAATTACTTCTATGCTCTCGTCTTCACTGTCATCATCGTATGGTTGTTTGCATATGTTAAAAATATTAAGCTTCAATGTTGTATTGCCAAAGGAAAAATTCATGATTCCATTCCTACAATTAATTAAAGCATTAGCTGTTGCTAAAAATGGACGACCAAGTATTACAGGAATTGGCTTATAATTGTCAGCTACAGATTGTGTTTCCAAGACAATAAAAACCACATGATATAAGAATTTATCGACTTGAATTATCACGTCTTCCATAATTCCTTTCATGTAACACCCTGCCAGAGGTAGGAAGCTACCGGCAGGAGACATGATTGACCCATCTCCATAAGCCTCTAAATTTACGAAAATCTGACATGATGTATCCTAAAACCGGACATCCTGGATCTCAGTCCAGCACCAAAGCGATCCTAAAATAAACATCATATATCAAAATGGACCTCAGGTCCACACCAACACATCAAAAAGCATTACCTAATGGACTCCGTGCCCATATCATCTATCAACACTCAAGGGCTCTGCCCACAACATCATAAACAATAAAAACTTTAACTTATTAAATACAATTCATATGCTGAGAACGAAAACAACAGAACATCAATCATAACTCCTAGGCCTCTAAACCCTTTCCAAGACACTTGCGAGGGTGACTGCCGCTTGGGTAATCCGTGCCTCGAGCATGCCTACCAAAGTTGAAATGGTTGACCCATTAGGTAACTAACCTTCAAAACTAGCAAACTGGTTTGGTGTGAGTTATAAAAAATCAGTAAGTAACCATGCTAACACTACAAGCAAACAAATCATATAAGTCAACCACATTAGAAGTTTTGTCAAATTTACTAAGTTACGACGAGTTCAGAGTTATCAACTTTTGTTATCATTTATACTTTATTTACATCAAGGTTTCATATTTTCATGTCTACATACATGTCAATCTTATAACTAACATTCAAAGCATACAAAGAAAAACTCGAATACCATAGAGTATATCATTTAACATTAATTCCACTTCAATCACGTGAATCACGAAATCATACATCTATAATTTTATCACAAATATCCATATTTGAAATATCATCAAATCGATGAAACAATCACACTTCCTTCAATTCAAAATATATTTCTCTTATATACATGCAAATACAATATCATAATTCTTATACATATACGTACATACCATTACAACGTGGCAAACACGCTTTATAACCTCTGATATTCTCATCGGTTTCAAATCATCCATTCATTTCACATAAGTATACATGATCCATACATAACACGAGTTCTATCATACACATACATACACTCAAACATATTTTTAAACATCAAGCAACCAACCACGAAGCACATACAACAACCGACACATCAAAGATCATATCATTCAACAACACATACATACGACTAGATTATACACACAATGCTCGTACGAGACTCATTACCTATTTTAGAATAGGTATTAGATGAATTCCGTCCGAACAGATTCCTAACCAGCTCGACTACTACACCACGAAATCATTAAACATACATGTGCACATATATCACATGACACAAACTCATCACACGACCTCTCATACATAAGCACGTACATGCCAAACATTGCTTATTATCTGAATCGCCGTATACATATGCACTTACATCAGACATATGACATAACATCAAATTCTGATACCATAGCCTTTAACAATCTTCATATATTTAACTTATCAATCAAATACACTTTATTTCTAAAATTCTTATCAGAGGCATCCATTCATAAACATATCACATCGCACGCGTACTAGAGCTTAGCTTATACCAAATTAGAAACCATGATTTATTCCATTTACCGATTCCGTATACTCGACCTATACATGTCTTAACATCATATATACATATGCGAATACATGTTTATAGACTCATACATTTTCATATTCACTTACATACATGTAATCATACTTTTACAGGTTCGTACCCTTACGTTCATTCATACATACACTTAGATATTAGGCCTATCAAACATTTCACTTCATCTCATGGCAATAACGTAAACATCCATACATGTGGGGGGTCGATTAGCTTATCTAGACATAACCTTGAACTTTGTTCTCAAGACCATCTCTTAACTATCTTCTTTTTATCCTAAACATGTAAGTCATTTCTATACATATACATATAAATATATATGTATAATCAAAACACGAATTCACTAAATTAAGTTCTCATCGCATGAGTTTCTTACTTGGCTTCGCGAGCACTCCAGGTCTTAGTCACATCTGTCAAAACAAATGGCGAAAAGCTGTCAGAATCGCAATTTACGGTATTCTCCACTTAACTACGATAAAATCCTGAATCTTTCCGGAACAACCAAATTAAGTCCATTTTCAATATTTTCAGTTCCAATTGTCTTAAAACATAATTACAAATAATTTCAAGCCACTAGTTCACCTAAATTCTCGTTTACACGTTTTTGGAAAATCTTCCGAAAAAATTTCCGCAAACGCTACGGAGGGGTTCTGAACCCTCTGAACTTACCCGGATTTATCTAAACGCTATCTTATCATCACATATGACTAATATCCATCATTACGATCAAAAATATATTTATACACGGAAAATCCACTTTGACCAAAAACTGCCATAATCGATCGGATCGATCTAATTCGTTCCGATTTTACTCGGATTCTACCAAATGCTCATATTCAATATACTAATACACAAACAATTCAATTCATATTAATAAGTTAATCTACGAAGCTACTGGAAATATCCGTATGTTTAGCGACAAACTTGAAATTAGCGAGTTTTTTCCGGAGGTCTTACCGAGATTTCGAGGCTATATACGGACTCCAAACGATCCCACGAACGCACTTGAATCGACGGAATTCTGATCGGAGTGACTGTTCATCGTGGGTCACTATTCATCTGAATCTTCCTTCCTCATTTTACATGCAACTGGGCACGGAACGAAAAATCCATCACTACCAACTTGTAGTTTTCTTCAAGATCTTCGATTTGGCGGGTGGCTTGGGTCATGAAACGAAGTGACGAGACCGAATCGAGAAACCCATCTCACGCGCATCTTCTCCATTTTCTCGCTGTCGGTGGTGATCTGGGCCGCCGCCGGCCACCTTCAGACGGGGGGTGACTGGGCGCACCCCCTGGGCCGGTGGTGGCCGGCCGGCCGGCCGACGAGCCTAAAGACCCAAACACATTTTTGAGGGGGAGGGTTCGACTTGGGGGGTTTTGGTATCTTATGCCATTTTTGTAATTAGGAGAAACAATAGGGTATATATAGGAAAGTTTTTGAAAATTTCGTTTTGACCCCTGAAAATTACAATTAAGCCCATGTCATGGAACTTTCTAGAAATTTCACATTTTTGAAGCCCTTCTGATGAAAATTTCGAAAAGTGTTCAACATGAAAGTTGTTCGTCTCGGAACAACGAGTCCGATGATTCAAAAATCAGCTCAATCAGAATTTGTTTGAATTTGTTATAGCCGAAATAAGAATATTTTACACGTAGAATGATAAAATCAGAAATCGTGTAACCGGTTCTCAAAACCACGCATTTTCCAACACTACCGAACTTCACTTTAAGATATTCCGAACTATTTCCCAACACATATACTCTTTTTTTTTTTACCATCGCGTTCTAAATCCTTAACTTTAATTCGATAACTTTCCCGAACTGTTCCAAAAAACCCGGTATATTACAATATTGAAGCATAGAATGATGGAAACATTTTTCATGAAGAAGAAAGTAAGAAAAACTAACTAAATTCCAAGGATTTCCAAGCTTTATTTGCTTTCTTTCTTCTTTTCTCTCAACTCACTTTGTATTTTGATTTTAGGGTTCTTAGATAAGAAGTAAAAATGAAAATGAAGGCTTATATAATTTCCTTAAGATGATCGAATAAATGAGAAAAAATACAAGCCAAGTATTTTAATTTTTGTTTCAATGGAAAATGATTTAATTAAATTTGTGGTAATAAATCATCTAATAATTTAATGTTTTTCACAAATAAACCAATTAAATCATGCCAATTTATCCAATAAATAATGGCCATTTAATCTAATAAGAAATAACCATTTGTTTACTTTAGAAAATAACTAAATATTTATCATTTAATTAAATTAATTATTTAACATTTAAATAATTAAATAATTAAATACAAATATCTTAAATATATGTATTATATTTACATTAAATAATCAAAATACATATATTAATAATAAATGTCAAATATCACAATTCGACATTTAACAAATGGTCGAAAGATCCCAAAAACATTTATTATCATTTAACTGTTAAACGACTTATAAAAAATCAGTATTATTTATAAAAGTTTTCCTAGTGCTCTACGAGTATATTTCATTAGTGAGACTCTCTAGGTTCAGGCATATCCGTCACGAAATCCAATTTCGTGTCCATAATCTACCCACCCGTAAATTATGACGAACACGGATAAAATCTTTGAACTATACAGGTCGAGGTCATTGCATATGTATAATCCTTCCGTCACAGGTATCCAGATTATCCCAGAGATATAGATATAAACGTCAAATCTCTATAGGTATAATCTTGTCGACGATTCTATTAGCAATCTCTTAATAACACTTTAGAACTCATTTCTATAATGTACCACGGGCCAATGGATTTAACAGATTGCTAATTCCATAATGGATACCTATGTTCTGTACACAGAATTGACATATCCTATCTTGATACACACAGGATATCCTGAGGATCGGTCCACACCCAACGAACAAGTGGAGGTGTGATCTAAATAGATCGGTGACGTGACTTCCATCAAAGTGTGGAGGATACCTCATACATCCACAGTGGTACCTCAAGTCGGAGGATCACTATGCTCACTCAACTGAGAAGATTCTTATTGACGTTGGTGTACCATTTATTAAGAATCTTCAGTGAGTATTTCAGTGTTTATCTGATATAAACACCTACGTGTCTATACGAGTCTCCCGAGACTCATGGTTCATTGAGAAACTATTGGAATCCAACATTCCAATATACGACACGTATCGGTCTTAGTGAGTTTACTTACTGACCAAGTAATTGTAAACTTTGACCAGGAACAGTTAAAGAATGATACTGTTATGATACTGCTCAATGTCAGTTGCGACACTTTTGCAACTGTATCATAACCAATCACTCTATGGTCATTTACGTCTTTACCATATAATAAAATAATTCATATTATAGAAACTATTTATTTTATTCATTAATAAAATATATACAAGAGTATTTACAGGGAAATACATAAGAAATTGGCGCTCAGAGCACCAACCCTAACAGTTATGATGGTTGTGCTTGGTTATCATTCCTCCAATTGAAGTTTGGATAGTTTCTCCAACCATAATTATAGGTTTGAGATTATGGGTTTGGATTTGGTCTATTGAAAGTGTTTATGGAACTGACTTGGTCATGAAAACATTATTGCAGGGCTGACAAGGTTGGGAAAACTTGTCGACATGTTTATTTGAATTACAGATTTGACATGTGACTTCTTGAGCTGACTTGACATGATCACTCTTCCTTATTTCTAATGCCTCAACTTTTTTAGCTAGAGATACATACTTAATAGAAAGATTATGGTCTTCCATAAGGTTGGTCTTACCTAAGGTTAAACATACCTCTTCTAGATGGCTATGATTTTATAGATGACTCGTCAGTGCCAACTGTATCCCATTGTTGTGCATTCTCTGCTATGTATTCTAGGTAATCTAGTACATCTTCGGGAGTTTTGTCCCTAAACACAATATTACACATCATTTCTACTACTCGTCTACCTTGGGGTGTTAACCCCTTGTAGAAGTAGGCAACTAGCCTTCATGTTTCAAACACGTGATGTGGAAGAATATTCAACATCTCTTTAAAACATCTCTTTAAATTTCTCACAACATTGGTAAAGTGTTTCCCCTGACTCTTATGTGAAGATTGTGATTCTCTTCTTAAAAGTTTGTTCTGTGAGGGGGAAATAAATTTCTTAGAAACTGTTCTTATAAATCATCTCATGTTTTGATGGATACTCACCTAAGGTTCTACAGCCAAATTTTAGCTTTATCCTTTAAAGAAAAGGAAAAAACTTTAATCGAATTATATTCATGTTGTAATTTTGGTATGTGCATGTGTTACATACCTCTTCAAATTCCCTTAACTGTTGATAAGGATTTCTGATTCTAGACCGTGCAATGTGGGTAAAAGTTGGATGACACCTGACTTAAAATTGAAACGTGCTGCATCTGGGGGAAAAACAATGCAAGATGGTGATAATGTCCTAGCTGGATTCATGAATTGTTTGAGTGTCCTAGGATGATTAAGATCGCCATGCTGAGACTCATTTTCTTCCTGATCAACTGGATTTTTAACTCGGGTGAGTGGATTTTTATTTTGGTTCTCGGCTATCTTGACAGACGATGAAGGTGATGGAGACTCTCTATTTAATCTACCGCTAGATGATCGAGACCAATGTCTCATGAAACCTAAATGCAGACTATTTGCTAAAATTAAAAAAATGCAAATGAAATACTTATAAAAATAAAAAATAATAAACAAGTGAACGAAAGAAAAAAAATTAAAATAAATGACAAAAAAACACAAATGTAGTGTTAAAAAATGAGATACATAAAATAAAAACAAAATAAAAAATAAATAAAATAAAAAGAAAAGAAAAATATATACAAGGATATTAAATTATTATTCCATCTACTAAATTATATTCCCCGGCAACGGCGTCAAAAACTTGACACGCTCAAAAAATGGTTCTTTAACTCCCAAGTATAAGAGTGTCGAAGTAATAAAATAACCTGGTAAGACCAGAATCGATCCACAGGGAATAGATTTAATAGGATAAAATAACAATTTGAGTCAAAAATTAAAAGACTGGATTTTTTTGAAGTGATTAGAAAATTTTAAATTTGATTGCAATAATAAAATAAAATACTGGGGTTAAGGGATCCACTTTTAATATTAAATTTAGAATCTCACTTGTTGTAATATATAAATTGATCATTATTACCCAATTAATATATTTCAGGAATTAATTATGCCAAAATATATAAAATCAGCCATAAAGGCGGTGATAATTTTTGTCTATAACGAGTCCAGTTAGGTAGTCAATTATGCCAAATAAATAAAACCGGCCATATAGGCAGTAACAAAGTTTGTCAAAAATTAATCCAGAATGAAATTAAATATTAATCATTAGATTTCAATTTATATATTATAATATAAGTGAGATTAATCTAAATTTTCAAATTAAAAGATTCACCGTTTACCCCGCAAAAAGAAATTAGCTACTCATAATTTTAAATAAAAACACACATAATTTTATAACTGAAAGAAAAAGAAATTACAAGATAACTTTAAAAAAATAAAACACACAAGAGCTAGAAATCCATAAATTTTCAGAGAAAACTATGGAAATCTGATTGAAGAAACTGAAGTGCTGAGTACTCTGCTGACACTGCAATTGTAAAATTATTGCAATTGCAACCACCAACAATGCTTGCATGTTTGGTGGGAGAAAATTAGTCATTGATGGCTGATTACGCCCAAAAAGTACTTACGGTTATCGCAGTATAGTTGGGGTGTCGATTCCTTAGAGAGATGGTTACGAAGGAACTGAATCACTTGATACGAATATTATCCAAAGCAAAAACTACTGCTAATAGTTCTTTTTCAGTTGTGGAATAGTTCACTTGAGCACTATTTAAAGTTCTGCTAGCATAATAAACAAAAGGTTTCCCTTCCATTCGTTGACCCAAAACTGATCCAACTGCATAGTCATTAGCATCACACATAATTTCAAAAGGTAAGTTCCAATCAGATGACTGCATAATCGGGGCAGAAGTGAGTTTAGTAACTAATATTCTGAAGGCATCTTCACACTCTCGTGTCCATTCAAACAAAGAATCTTTAACAAGAAGGTTACACAATGGTCTAGATATAGAAGAAAAATTCTTTATAAACCTGCTGTAGAAACCAGCATGCCCAAGAAAAGATCGAACATCTTTCACAGTCTTAGGTATGGGTAACTTGGATATTAACTCAATTTTTGATTTATCTACTTCAATACCTCTTGAAGATACAATATGACCCAATACAATACCTGAAGAAACCATGAAGTGATATTTTTCCCAATTTAAAACAAGACATTTTTCTTGACATCGAGCTAACACTGCCTTTAGATTAAGTAAACATACATTAAAAGAATTACCAAAGATAGTTAAGTCATCCATAAATACTTCCATGCATTTTTCAATCATATCACTAAAAATACTCAACATGCATCTTTGAAATATAGCAAGTGCGTTACATAAACCAAATGGCATGCGACGAAAATCATAAGTACCAAACGAACATGTGAAAGTGATTTTATCTTGATCTTCTAAAGATATTTCAATTTGATAATATCCAGAATAACCATATAAAAAAGCAATAGAATAGGTGACCTGCTACCCGCTCAAGAATTTGGTCAATAAAAGGAAGTGGGAAATGGTCTTTTCGGGTGGTGGCATTTAACTTCCTATAATCTATACCTATGCGTCATCCCGTGACTACCTTGGTAGGAACAAGTTCTACTGCCTCATTCTGCACAACAGTAACACCTGATTTTTTAGGGACAACCTGCGTACGACTAACCCGTTTACTATCAGTAATTGGGTATATAATACCCACATTTCATAATTTTATCACTTCATTTCTCACAACTTCTTTCATAGTAGGGTTAAGTCTACGTTGAGGGTCTCTGCGAGGAATAGCTCTCTCTTCTAGATGAATCTTATGGGAGGAAATTAATGGGCTAATACCTTTAATATCGCATATGGTCCAACCAAGTGCAGATTTATGCTCACTCAATATGTCAAGTAATTTCTTACTTTGTGATGCACTTAGTTCAGATGAAATAATAACAGGAAAGGTATCACCTGGTTCGAGAAACGCATGCTGAAGACCTTCTGGTAATGGCTTTAGTCCAACCTTTGGCATTTCAATTGTGGAAGGCTTCGGTTTCTCTCTATATCATGGTAGAGACTCAAATTGTGGCTGCCACACTCTTGTTCCATGATTCTGTAAAATAGAAAAGCCAGTAGAGATATCAGGAATTATAGTAGATTCAAGGGTATCTAAAATTTTAGAATTAAGAAGAAGGTGTTCAAGAGGATTAAAGTCATGTTGTATAGAGGCTATTTCCAGCACGACTGTGTCTATCAGGTATGTATGATGACACTCATCATCATCTTGTGGTTGTTTCCCAACGTGAAAAATATTCACTTCCAATGTCATGTTCCCAAATTATAACTTCATGAGACTCATTCCTGCAATTAATAAAGGTGTTACCTGTAGCAATAAAATGTCTACCTAAGATGAGAGGAATTTTTGACTCAGTTTTAACCACATATTGAGTACCTAAAATCAGAAAATCGACATGATAGTAGAATTTATCACTTTGTAGTAAAAACATCCTCAACTACTCCCCACGGTATTTTGAGAGAACGATCAGCTAACTGTAAAACCGCAGAGGTAGGTTTAATCTCTCCAAGTCCTAGCTGCATATAGATAAAATATGGCATAAGATTAACACTAGCACCTAAATCTAATAAAGCTTGACCAAACTCGTATATGCCAAAGTGGTAAGCAATAGTGGGGCATCCTGGATCTTTATATTTTGGTGGAGCCCTCTACTCAATTACTACACTTGCTTGCTCTGTCAGGAATGTAGTTTTTTTCATATGATGTTTTCTTTTCATGTGCATAAATCCTTCAAAACCTTCGCATATGTAGTAACATGTTTGATCACATATAACAGAGGAATATTAATCTTTACTTTCTTTAAATGTTCTAGGATCTCACCATTAGGGTCTGTAGCTCTCGCAGTAGGCCTAAAAGCTTGAGGGAAAGGTACTGGACTGGGCTCTGCACCACTTGTTCTTCGTGAAGAATATCTGCACTAATACATGCGGTGTCACCTTTAGTGTTGGAAGTGTCCTGCATATCTATCTCTTTACCACTCTGAGTGATTATGGCATTAAGATATTTTACATTGGATGTATCATGGTCAGCCTGTGCCATGTGTTGTCCTCACGGATTTGGTTGTGCTTGAGATGGGAATTTTCCTGACTCATGCACAGTTAACACATTAGTTAATTTAGAGACTTGACTCTTTATCTCCATATTTTCTTCAACCACTTGAGCTATTAATGACTCAAACCTTTGATTAGTTTTATTCTGGGCCTCTACAAATGCGTGCACAATATCTTCTAAAGAGTTTCTATGAATGGTAGGTGTGGGATACTGAGGAGCAGTGTAGCCTCTAGGTTGTGTTGTTTGAGTGGGATGTTGAAGCTCATGTTACCAACTGAAATTTGGGTGGTTCCTCTAACTAGGATTGTAAGTGTCTGAATAAGGTGTATAAGGTTTCTTATACATCTGTACAGTATTATATTATTCCTCATATCTTTCCCTCATCTCACCATATAAAGGACACTATTGTGCTAGATGGTCAATCCTTTTACACACAAAAAACGCCCATTGGGGTTCTAACTGGGCTACTACATGCATAGTTTTGCCATCATTGCCTTTTAAAGCTCATATTTCTCTAGTTAATAGATCAACATGTGCTTTAAAACTATCATCTTCCCTAATGTGGTGTATGCCTCCGCTAGAAGGAGTGGAACGTGTCCTCTCGGTGTTATCCATGACATTAGGTCCAGTCCAAGTGTGAGCTTTTTTAGTTAAGTCATTTAAATACTCTATTGCTTCGTCAGGGTCCTTCTGTAAGAATTCATCATTGCACATCACCTCAACAAATTGGCGCTCTCTAGGGGTTAGGCCATCATAAAAGTAACTCACTATGCGCCAACTTTCATACCCATGGTGAGGACACATAGCCAACATCTCTTTGAACCTCTCCCAAGTTTGGTAAAGGGTCTCACTGTCTTTATGGGAGAAAGTAGAGATCTTCTTTTCAAGGTATTAGTCTTATGATGTAGGAAGTATTTAGTAAAAAAAATATATGTGTCATTTCACCCCATGATCCTATGGAATGAGGTCTCAAGGAATACAACCAGATTTTAGCTTTATCCTTAAGGAAAAAAGGGAAAAAGTTAAGTTTAACTGCGTCTATAGTCCCAATTTGGTCATGAAAAATTGCTACAACCTCTTCAAACTCTCTAATATGCACAAAAGGGTTCTCATTCTCCAAACCATGAAAGGAGGGGAGAAACTGTATCATTCCAGGCCTAAAGTCTATATGTGGTGCATTAGGGGGAAACATTATACATGATGGTGTAGCTGTGCGATTGGGGTGGAGGTACTCATGAAGAGTCCTGATGGATTGCTCATCGTGATTACTAATGTTGTGTATGCTAGATCTAGTTGGTGTAGCAAAAAGGTTTTCAAATAGGCTTTCTAAATCTGAGTCCTCATCTCTAATTTTAGCAAATCTACCAAAACGATCCCTAGGTGTACGCATGCACTCAAACAAAAATAAAACAAGGAACAAAAATAAAATGAATAAAACTAAAAATCAAAATTTAAACTAAAACTGAAATTAAATTAATAAAATAAATAAAAGGCAAAAGGGAACGAAGTTACCACTTTTATGTTGATTAAACAAACCTGATCCTTTTGATTGTAAACCGTCTCCCCGGCAACGACGCCAAAATTTGATTACGCACAAAAAATACTTGCAGTTATCGCAGTATAGTTGGGGTGTCAATTCCTCAGAGAGATAGTTACGAAGGAACTGAATCACTTAATACGAACTTTAAAAAATTCTAAATTAAAGAACAAGATTTAATTAGGAAATTAAAGTAACAGTTACGAAAAATAGTTAAGGATTATCAATGAAAGAAAGACAGCAAAGCATCATGAATCCTTCTTGTATCGCGTCCTTATATTCAGTAGTTAATTCCTTTTAATACTTAATTGAGGATTTCACTTCCCAAACCAACAATCAGAAAATATTTCAGTTTAAAACATATTAAATTCAAAGGTAATTGATAAATTACTTTCTCTATATTAACAGCACACTATATTATCATTATGACCTATCTAACGTCGACAATATACCTAAAGGCAATACTGCATCATAACATTAACTCATAAAACAACAATACCAGTTACAACTGGATTCCCCAATCACATATAGAAAAAGGAAGACTATTCCTATATGAAAATTAGTAACACCCAATCTTTGGATTAATTATGAATCAAAAGATAATAGAGAACAATAAAGTATCAATTGTATTAAATATTAAAGATCATTCAGGAATCAAAAACATAAATATCAGAATTTAAATACAAGAATTCATCCCTATCTTTGCCTATGAGATTAGTTCTCCATAAAAGAAAGAAACATAGCCTGCAACAGATGAAGAAACATGTTCAGCTCGGTGCAGGGCTTTTGAGTTTGCAGCTTCCCAATCTTTAGAACTTTTTTTTTGTGTCTTTTTTTCCTCCCTTAGTGTATTGAACGAGGGTTCTGGAAATCATGTCTTCAGCAACGTGGGGCGTCGCGACGCAAGGATATGAGCATCGCGATACTAGACCAATTTCTAGGATAATAATTTCTACATTTTTCGCGTGCTTCCGATGTGTCCGTAAGCTCCTAACTACTACAATAATAAAGGAAAATTACTAAATTAGCTTAAATATTGAACACTTTCTAAATTAATGTAATGATAAAAATTATACAACAAAATATAAGATATAAGACTAAATACTTAGCAATAAACCTGAATAAATGATGTTCAAAGTACACTTTGGTGTACTTATCAATGGCAATCCACTTCGGTGGATTTCCATCAAATAATTTGTTTTTGACAATGACTTTTACATATAACACACTTTAGCTCTTTCGTCAATTTTGGTATTGAAAACTTCAGAATTAGATAATCTTGTCAGCAATAAAGTTATAGATCTTTGAATCTTCTTTCATCTGTTAGACAAACTCAATATGTTATAGCGGACCTACTTGTTGTTGCCTACTTCTTGAGTGCTAGGTGAGCTCTTGAGATCCATACGTATGTGATACATATTTAGATGTGTATATGATATCGTGGAATGGCGCTAGAGCAAATGGAAGAAATTGTTAGGGTTGGTGCTCGGAGCGCTGACACGCTCAAAAATTGGTTCTTTAACTCCCAAGTATAAGAGTATCGAAGTAATAAAATAAGCTGGTAAGACTGGGGTCGATCCACAGGGAATAAATTTAATTGGATAAAATAACAATTTGAGTGAAAATTAAAAGACTGGATTTTTTTGAAGTGATTGGAAAATTTTAAATTTGATTGCAACAATAAAATAAAATACTGAGGTTTGGGGATCTACTTTTAATATTAAATTTAGAAATCTCACTTGTTATAATATATAAATTTGTCATTATTACCCAATTAATATATTTCAGGAATTAATTATGCCGAAACATATAAAATCAGCCATAAAGGTAGATATAATTTTTGTCTATAACAAGTCTAGTTAGGTACTCAATTATGCCAAATAAATAAAACCGGCCATTTAAGTAGTAACAAAGTTTGTCAATAATTAATCCAGAATTAAATTAAATATTAATCATTAGATTTCAATTTATATATTATAATATAAGTGAGATTATTCTAAATTTTCATATTAAAAACGCCACCATTTACCCCCAGCAAAAAGAAATTAGCTAGTCATAATTCTAAATAAAAACACATAATTTTATTACTGAAAGAAAAAGAAATTACAAGAAAGCTTTAAAAAAATAAAACAAAAAAGAGCTAGAAATCCACAAATTTTCAGAGAAAACTATGGAAATCTAACTGAAGAAACTGAAGTGTTGAGCAACTCTATTATAGAGATGCTCAGCACCTCTGCTGCTACTACAATTGTAAAATTATTGAAATTTCACCCATGTTTGGTGGGAGCAAATTAATCAATTATGGCAATCCACTTCGGTGAATTGCCATCAAATAATTTTTTTTAACAACGACTTTTACATATAACACAATTTGGCTTCTTCGTTAATTTCAGTATTGAAAATTTCAGAATTAGAGAATCTTGTCAGCAGCAAAGTTGTAGATCATTGAATCTTCTTTTATCTGGAACTAAATCACTTCAATCCAATATCGGAATAAAACGTCATGGCCAAAATACGACAATTGCGCAGGGTTGGAATTTCTGAATTTGTACACTGTTAGAAAACCCTTTCAAGTTTTTGGCCTCCAAAATCCAAATGTCATGTCCAATTTTCTAATTATGCATCCAGAGTATTATTTCACATATATAAGAAATAAAAATTACAATAAAAATATATAAAATATAAATTTAATTATTATGCTAAATTAAGGGGATTAATGAACTACAAGTGTAAAATGATTGAATTTTCTTTCAATAAATGTGCACTTTTTAGTGTTCATCAAGCGCCAATCCGGATTGTATTTATGTCCGATTCATGACTACAAACAATACATTTTTCCGTAATATTACTTATATTGTAACATCCCCAATCCGGGAGATGCTACCGGCAGGGAATAAACCGTACTATCCCCCTAAGTCTCTAACTTTCTAACTATAAACAACACCGATACTCTTTCTTAATCCAAAATTTTACGTATGGAACTGTTGCCCAAAATAAATAACATAATATGCAAACTTAATATTAATAAATGTATACTCAATAACACTTGCTTTTACAACTATATCGATAAATATTTTAACCTTATACAATGACTGATACATAACTTCTCTTTGACTCTGACTGGACTCTCTCTTTTTGACTTGATCTGGTTGACTCCAAACCCTCGTGACTGCCATCATTATCCATCCTCTCGAGCTTGTCCTCCAGTTACACATGCAAAACAAAGAAACTATGAGTGAGGGGTTAGATCGTTTGAACGATCTAAGTGAGTCGACGGTTTTAAAATAAAAACTGAAATTCTTTATGAAAACTCATGTTTTAGAAATCAAATCGAATCTTTTCTGAAAACTTTGCTTTCCTGAAAGCAGTTCTCTTTCTAGAAAACCTTTGTGAAAATCTTTTCTGAAAGTCTCTTATAAAGCTCTAAAAGTCTCTTATAAAGCTGTTGTTTCTGAAAACTTTATTTATAGAAAACTTTCTCTGTAAAACTATCTCTTCTGAAAGTCTGTTTCTGAAAACTATTTCTGAAATATCTGTTTCTGAAAAACCTGACGCATGGGGGCGTTACGTATCGCCGTCCCTCCATACGCCTAACTAGAGCCATGAGTGAAAATCCATGACATTGGGACGTTACGTATCGCTGTCCCCTAAACCATGCCACTACCTGTCATTGAAACCGGTGGTTTGGGGCGTTACGTATCGATGTCCCCCAAGCCACTGAACTATAACTGGGGGTGCAGATCTATGCTACCATCCAAGCTCTGAATCTAGGATATAAGGGCATCTGTCGTTCTAAGTCCTGAACTAGGATCTAGAGGCGTTACGTATCGCTGTCACCCCGGTCCTCTAAATGTGCACATGTCCTCTCGGTCAATTCCATATCTGTGACAAGTTACATACTGAGGTGAGTTTTTCCCCCATGCCTCGAAAATCATAAATCTCAAGCTTTTAAAATAACTTTTTCTAAAATATTTCTTAAAACATGTGATGAGCGGAAAATATATCAATATTTACTGCCCATTTTACTTAATATTTTGTATAGATTCTTGAGTTTTATGAACGTTTTGATGTGTTTTAGTTTATTTTGCAGATAAAATAAAATCAGGACTCAATGGAATCAATCAGGACGAAATATGGAACAAATAAGGGTAAAAACTGGACTTGAAATTTTGATTTTGGAGATTGGAAACTTGAAATGGCATTCTAACGAAGTACAATTTCGGAAATTTTACTTTCTGTATTTAGCGTATTGTGGCCATAACCTTTTATTCTGATATCAAATTGAGGTGATTCAAGTTCCAGATTAAAGAAGACACAAAGATGTACAACTTTGAAGTTTATAAGATTTTGGAATTCTGAAGTTTTCATTACCGAAATTGATGAAAAACCTGAAATTGTGTTATGAGTAATTACTAAAGTCATTATCAAAAATAAAAAAATAGAAAATGATAATTTACAATTGTCAAACTTCCATCAAACATGCTTGCATGTTTGGTGGATGATTTGGTGCCATGTTTGGTGGAGAAATTGGTGGAAGCCTTTATATTTGCCTATAAATACCAAGCCAAACTTTGTAAAATTTTCATGATTTCTTTGGGGGATTTCTCAATGAAAACCTAAAAGAAAGTTTCTTGTATGCTAATTTAAGTTTTCTTGTATTTTCTTTTTATTTATTTAATAAAGTTCTGTGTGTTTTTAATTACATCATGAGTAGGTAATCTCTTTTTGCTTGAGTCTGGGGTGAAACTTCTAATATAATAATTTAGATTTACTCCTTAATTTAAATAAGTAATTTGAATTAATTATTTACCGCCTATATGGCCGGTTTTACATTATTGGACTTAGTTTCCGCCTATATGGTCGGTTTAGGTACTAACCTTGTTACCGCCTACATGGTCAGTTTATATGATTGTGTTACCGTCTATATGGTCCGTTGGACTTTGGACAAATGACATTCACCGCCTATATGGTCGGTTTTAATATAATTAATTCAAGAAATGATTAAATCTATATTTAAAGTATTAAAAGTGAAACCCCTAGCTCTAACATTTTCTTTTATTATTGTAATTTTCTTTACTTTTTAATTTTCTATTATGTTATTCTGTTTAACTATGCATTTTGTAATTTTAGGTATGTTTTGTAACTAAACATATTATCTAGGGCTGTGATGAATTCCAATATCACTGGTTTATAAGTTTGTTATTTTGTGTTTTGGGTGATATACTGGTTTATTTATTGAGTCTTAATCTTAATACTTCTTATTAACTGGCCACTAATAAGACTGACTTGGTAAACTTAACATGAACTTGATAAAGGGATTTTAGGTTTCAGCTTTAGACTCAATAGCTCACGATCTCACCTTAGGGTAGATTTCCTTTAAGGTATATTTCCGTCCAGGATAGACATATACCCCTCCGGCGTGGTTAGCCACAATTGGAACTTAATCTTACCGAATTCAGAGTTTCTTGGTTAACATAGACATATAGTTAATTGGGTTACTTTGGGTGTTTGCATCTGACCATCGACAGAGGCTTTTGCATATTTTCGTGTTCCAGGTTAATAAACCAATATATTGCACAAACATGAGAAAATCACTTCATCTTTAAAAGATATTGGAAGAATTCACAACCCTAGAGAGCTTTATAATATTGATTTTTCCTTTAAATTACTTTCACACTGTTTTATTTTTTTTTAGATAAAAATCATCATCCAACCAACAATCAAATCAATTAGATACTCGTAGACATTTAGCTTCATAAATTGATAGCTTGGTATTATGTCCTCGTGGGATCGATATATTTTATACTACTTGAGCGATACGTGCGCTTGCATTACGTGTGTGTTTATACACCGGTCAAGTTTTTGGCGCCGTTGCCGGGGACTTATTTATCTTTTACTATTAATTTTGAGGTTAGGTACTTTACTTATTATTATTGTTTTGTTGTGTTTCAGGTTCTCAGACACTATATGAGAAGAAGCAGAAGCTTTGAAATCCATCCGCTTGACCTAGAAATTGAAAGAACTATCATACAGTTGAGAAGGGAAATGCGAGACAGAACAATCAAGACATATGAACAATCAAGAACCTGAACCTTTGGAAGTTACACCACCGATTCCCATTCGAGACAGAACAATTATGGTGGTTGACAGCTTCATATCATACATTGTACTTCCTCCCTTACCAGTAAATGCGTGTGACATCAAAACATACATTCACATGATACAACAATCAGTTCAGTTTGGGGGGAGTGCATTTGAATATCCTAATTCCCACATCAGCAACTTCCTTGAAGTTTGTGGCACATTCAATTACAACCAAGCTGCAGAAGAAGCAATGCGTCTTCTTGTGTTCCCATATTCTTTAAAAGACAGAGCTAAGGCTTGGCTACATTCACTACCAGTAGGTTCCATCACAACTTGGAACACTCTTGACACCAAATTCCTTGCAAAATAATTTCCCCCAGCCAGAACAGCAAAGTGAGGAACGACATCACATCATTTGTACAACATGACTCAGAATCCCTCTGCGAAGCTTGGGAAAGGTACAAGGAATTGCTTCGGAAATGTCCTCACCATGAGAATGCAAAATGGCTTTAAGTCCAAACCTTCTACAATGGACTTTATGGATTGATGAGAACCACAATAGATGCTGCTGCTGGAGGAGTATTGATGGAAAAATGAGAAGACCATGCCTGAGACTTAATTGAAGAAATGGCCAACAACAATTCCTTGTGGCCAACAGAAAAGAGCATGATCCAACAAATAGCAGAAATCCATAAAATAGGAGCCAACACATCATTGAATGCCTAGCTGGATCTGATTTGTAAAAATCTGGAAACTCTTAACATGGAGGTTAATGCTGGATCCACAAGTTTACCATATGGAGGAGCACCAGAGGCAGAATCTTACGACCAACATGATGAGACGGTGAATTATGTCAGCAATTTAAACAGACAGGGAAACAATCTATATTCCAACACCTACAACCCATGGTGGATGAATCATCCCAATTTCACATGGAGCAACAATTCAGGGTAAATGAACAATCCGCCACCCATATTCCAACAACAGAACAAAGGCCAGGAATATGAAAAGAAGCTAGAAATAGAAGATTTTCTTACAGAGATGTTCAAAAAGCAAGAAGCCAAATAAGATGCTATGTTTCAATCCCAAGCAGCATTAGTTCAAAGCCAATCTTCTTCTATCAAAACACTGGAGAATCAAATGGGACAACTGGCCAATGCTCAGAGTTACAGACCGCAAGGTACCCTTCCTAGCAACACAGAACCAAATCCAAGGAACAAATGGAAGAAGCAATGTCAAGCCATCACTTTGAAAAGCGGCACTGAAATCAATAAAAATGTTGGAGTCAAGGCATCCACTGAGGAAGTTCCAAAAGAATGCAGCGAAACAGAGCCACAGATGGATGAAAAATAGACAAAAGTAAATGATCGAGAAAGATTCACTCAACCTCCACTGTTTCATAGCGTCTCCAGAAACATAAACTAGACAAGTAGTTTGCTCGATTCTTGGAGATCTTCAAAAAGCTGCATATCAACATTCCATTTGCTGAAGAGTTGGAACAAATACCTAGTTATGTCAAATTCATGAAAGATATTCTGTCACGAAAGTGAAGATTGGGAGATTACGAGACAGTAGCATTGACAGAAGAATGCAGCGCCATTATTCAGAGGAAGCTTCCCCCAAAGTTGAAAGATCCTGGCAGTTTCACCATCCATTGCACCATAGGAGACCAATACTTCGGTAAGGCTTTGTGTGATTTAGGTGCTAATATTAACTTGATGTCTTTGTCTATTTACAGGAAACAGCATATTGGAGAAGCAAAGCCCACCTCAGTCACTCTGCAACTTGCTGATAGATCGCTCACATTTCTGAGAGGTTTATTGGAAGATGTATTGGTCAAAGTCAACAGATTCATTTTCCCAGCAGATTTCATTGTCCTTGACATGGAGGAAAACAAAGATGTACCCATCATCCTCGGGAGACGATTCTTGGCTACAGGTCGAACTGTTATTGATGTACAAAAAGGTGAACTAACCATGAGGGTACATGACCAAGAAGTTACATTTGATGTTTTCAAAGCCATGAAATTCCCGAATGACGAAAATGAGGAGGAATATTTCAGACTTGATGTGATAGATAGTATCATCTAGGATACTGATGCAATGCAATTTTCCACGGATAAACTTGAAGCATGCATCACCAGCATGACTGACAGAGAGCTAGATGATGAGATTCTGTAATGTATCAACTATTTTGACGGAGCATCTCGCTTCAGATCGACACCACAGGTGGAAAGTTTAGAACTACCGAAAAAGAGTGAATTAAGCCCTCGATTGAAGAACCACCACAGTTGGAACTAAAACCACTTATGAGCTATCTCAGGTATGCATATTTGGAAAACTCTTCTGATTTACCTGTGATTATTTCTTCGCCGCTAACATGGGTGCATGAAGAAAAGTTATTGAGAGTGCTACGGGAGCACAAAAGAGCTATTGGTTGGACTATAGCAGACATTCGAGGCATTAACTCATAATTTTACATGCATAAAATTCTGATGAACGATGAGTACATAGCCACAGTGGAGCATCAACGGAGACTGAATCCAATCATGAAGGAAGTTGTAAAGAAAGAAATCATCAAATGGTTGGACGCAAACATCATCTACCCCATCTCTGACAGCACTTGGGTGAGTCCTATGCAATGTGCACCCAAGAAAGGAGGAATGACTGTAGTCACCAATGAAAAGAATGATCTTATTCCAAGAAGAATAGTGACTGGATGGAGAGTATGCATAGACTACATGAAGCTGAATAAAGAAATAAAGAAGGATCATTTCCCGCTACCATTCATTGACCAGATGCTAGATAGATTGGCAGGACATGAATATACTATTTTCTGGATGGATACTCAGGATACAATCAAACTGCCATCGCCCTAGAAGATCAGGAGAAAACCACTTTTACATGCCCGTATGGTACGTTTGTTTTTCGCAGAATGTCATTTGGATTATGTAATGCTCCTGCCACATTTCAACGCTGCATGATTGCCATCTTTTCAGACAAGCTGGAAAAAAGTATGAAGGTTTTCATGGATGATTTTTTTGTGTTTGGAGACTCGTTCGACCACTGCTTGCAAAATATGGAAAAAGTGTTACAAAGATGTGAATATACCAACCATGTACTCAACTGAGAGAAATACCACTTCATGGTGCAAGAAGGAATTTTCCTAGGACATCGGATATCACAAAGGGGAATCGAGGTAGACAAAGCAAAGATCGAGTTAATAGAAAATTACTCCACCATCATCCGTCAAAGAGATTTGCAGTTTTCTCGAACATGCATGATTTTACAGGAGATTTATCAGAGACTTCTCCAAGATTGCTAAACCTCTGTGTAATCTGCTGGAGAAAGACGTGCCTTTCAACTTCACCAAAGAATGCCACCATGCTTTCGAAATCTTGAAACAGAAGCTGGTCTCTGCCCCCATCATAGTAGCACCAGATTGGACGCTTCCATTTGAGGTGATGTGCGATACTAGTGATTTTTCTGTAGGTGCATTTTTAGGACAATGCAAAGTAAAAATTTTCCACACCATTTACTACTCCTGTAGAACTTTGAATGAAGCCCAACTCAACTACACAACAACTGAGAATGAGCTGTTTGCAGTTGTGTTTGCTTTTAATAAATTATGTTCTTATATGTTGGGTCCCAAAGTGGTGGTCTACACAAATTATTCAGCAATCAAATATCTCATCACGAAGAAAGATGCCAAGCCCAGATTGATCCGTTGGGTGCTTCTACTATAAGAATTTGACGTGGAGATCCGAGATAGGAAAGGGACAGAAAATCAAGTGGCAGATCAAAGAAACTTTTCCAGATGAACAGTTATTTGCCATCAAGCAGCAGAAAGTCCCTTGGTATGCTGACTATGTAAATTATATAGTATCGGGAAAATGGCCGTTGGAATGGACACATCAGCAACGAAAGAAATTCTTCAAAGAAGTCAAGCACTATGTATGGGACGAGTCGTACTTATTCAAACGTTATGCTAATCAATTATTGAGACGTTGTGAACCACATGAGGAGGTTAATAGTGTCTTACAGCATTGTCATTCATCACCATACGGCGAAAATTTCAGTGGAGATAAAACTGTAGCCAAAGTCCTACAATCAAGTTTGTTATGGCCCACCTTGTTTAAAATGCTTACTTATTCGTGCTTCGATGTGATAGGTGCCAGAGAACTAGAAATATTTCGAGGAGAAATGAAAGACCTCTTCAAAGCATTTTGGAAGTGTAGATATTTGATGTATGGGGAATTGATTTTATGGGACCCATTGTTCCATCATTTGGAAATCTGTACATTCAGGTTGCAGTAGACTGTTGAGGTTTTGGGCAAAATATCCTAATTAAGCAGCGGAATGCCGGAAAATAAAATTTTCCCATTTCTTTAATTTTTCTTGGGTAATTAAAATAATCTTATTTATTTTAATCACTCAATACTCAAAAATAAAAACTTTTAACCTAGAAATCATAATTTAAGTAAATTACCATAAGACCCAAAAGCTTTATATTTTCATCATTTTAGTCCTAGATTGTTGAAAACAAGCTTAGATGATTTCCAATCACAATTAAAATGATTTGTACATCAAATATACATGAAAAATAGAATTCTGAAAAATTTTCCAGATTTTTCAGTAATTACGGAAATGCCCCAAAACTTTATATTTTGATTATTTTAGTCCTAATTTGTCAAAAACATAATTAGATGATCCCAAATCACTACCAAAATAATCTATACATGTCTTATACATGAAAATACAAATTAAAATTCAAGAAATCATTTTTTTTCTAAATTACCGAGAGGTCCCTCAAGTTTCCAAGAATTGCACTTTAGTCCAAATTGGTTCAAAACCATTCAAGATCAAGTCAAATCAACACCAAAATTAATATGTATCATATGTATATTATTAATTAACACATATATGAAAAGCCCCAAATTTGGAGAGGGTTATGAACCCTAATTTCTCAATTGTCTGATTGGCCAATTAACACCAAATTAATAAAATTCAACACTTTAATTTAATTCTTACTACACTAAACAAGTCTCACCACCATGAAACAACTCAAGAACAATTCTAGGTCATTTATGAGTGGCTAAACAACTCTAGAATGGCTACCAAATCATCTAATGATTAAAAGTGTGCTTATTAACCATTAATAAGCAAACTTTGTTAATATACATGCTTATATATAACATCCAAGCTTCCAAACATCTTATTACAACACAAGAGAGTATCGAAACATGTACACATCATATGTTATACCTATCAATGAATCCCAAGGTCGAGGCCCACATCATCAGCAGTTTCGGGAATGAATCCCAGGGTCGAGCCCCACACTATCAACAATTTCAGGAATGAATCCCAGGGTCGAGGCCCACACTGTCAGCAGTTTCAGGAATGAATTCCAGGGTCGAGGCCCACACTATCAGCAGTTTCGGGAATGAATCCCAGGGTCGAGGCCCACATTATCAGCAGCATTGGGAATGAATCCCAAGGTCGATGCCCATAGTATCAGCAACATCGGGAAAGAATCCCAGGGTCGAGGCCCATATTATCAGCAGCATCGGGAATGAATCCTAGGGTCGAGGCGCACATTATCAGCAGCATCAGATATGAATCCCAAGGTCGAGACCCACATTATCAGCAGTTCGGGAATGGATCCCAAAGCTGAGCCCCATATTATCAGTAGTTCAAGAATTGATCCCAGGGCCGAGGCCCACAGTATCAGCAGTTTCGGGAATGAATCCCAGGGTCGAGGCCCATATTATCAGCAGTTTCGGGAATGAATCCCAGGGTCGAGGTCCATATTATCAGCAGTTTCAGGAATGAATCCCAGGGTCGAGGCCCACACATTCAGCAGCTCGGGAACAAGACCCACAAGTCAGTTTGTGAATAAGACCCACTCGGTGGTTCGGGAATAAGACCTAGGGGTCACAGCGCCTCGCCATCAATCTCGACAAGTAACGGTTCAGAAATGGACTGCCATCTCAACAAGTAACGGTTCGGAAATTGACCACCATCTCATCAGTAACGGTTCGGAAATGGACCACAATCTCAACTTAGTAACGGTTCGGAAATGGACCATCATATCAGCGACACCTCATAAATTAGGTTTAGCATGCCGGGAATGGCGCTCCGGAAATGGAGCATGGTTTGGAAATGGACCACAATCTCAACTCAGTAACGGCTCGGAAATGGACCATCACATCAGCGACGCCTCGGAAATGAGGTTTAGCATGCCGGGAATGGCGATCCGAAAATGGAGCACAGTTTGGAAATTGACCACAATCTCAACTCAGTAACGGTTCAGAAATGGACCATCACATCAGCGACGCCTCGAAAATGAGGTTTAGCATACCGGGAATGGCACTCCGGAAATGGAGCACGGTTCGGAAATAGACCACAATCTCAACTAAGTAACGGTTCAGAAATGGACCATCACATCAGCGACGCCTCGGAAATGAGGTTTAGCATGCCGGGAATGGCGCTCCGGAAATGGAGCACAGTTTGGAAAATGACCACAATCTCAACTCAGTAATGGTTCGGAAATGGACCATCACATCAGCGACGCCTCGGAAATGAGGTTTAGCATACCAGGAATGGCGCTCCGGAAATGGAGCATGGTTCGGAAATGGACCAGAATCTCAACTCAGTAACGGTTCGGAAATGGACCATCACATCAGCGACGCCTCGGAAATGAGGTTTAGCATGCCGGGAATGGTACTCCGGAAATGGAGGATGGTTCGGAAATGGACCACAATCTTAAACAGTTCAGAAATGGACCACCATCACATCAGTGACGCCTCGAAATTGAGGTTTAGCATGCCGGGAATGGCACTCCGGAAATGGAGCATGGTTCGGAAATGGACCATCTCATCAGTAACGGTTCAGAAATGGACCACCATCTCATCAGTAATAGTTTGGAAATGAACCACTTCAATTCAGTAACGGTTCGGAAATGGACCACCATCTCATCAGTAATGGTTCGAAAATGGACCACCTCTCGATTAACGGTTCGAAAATGGACCATCTCCCAAGTAACGGTTCGGAAATGGACCACCTCACAGTAACGGTTTGGGAATGGACCACCTCTTATTAGCTCAGTCCGGTAGTGATTATTAGAGATCACAGCATCTTGCAGGGATGAACCTCAGGGGTTGCAGCACCTCACCACCAGATCAACTCAGTTCGAAGCAATAGGTAAGTCAAGTAGCAGGTGGCGAGCCAGGTAAGTAAAAAATGCATGCATAACTTTGATAGGATTGTCATTATTGTTAGGGTTGGTGCTCCGAGCGCCAATTTTATTATGTATTTTTATGTAAATACTAATGTAACGTTTTATTATGAATAAAATGAACAGTTTCTTTTATATAACTTCTTCTTTAATATGGTAAAGACGTAACCGACCTTTGAATGATTAGTTATGATACTGTTGTAAAAGCGTCGCAACTGACATTGAGTTGTATCATGACATTGTCATTCTTAGAAAGTTCCCGGTCAAGGTTTACACTATTTGGTCAATAAAGTAAACCCGTAGAGACTGGTACATGTCGTATATTGGAATCTTGGATTCCGATGGTTTCTCAGTGAACCATGACTCTTGGAGACTCGTATAGACGTCTAGGTGTTTATAGCGGATAAACATTGAACGACTCACCGAAAATTCTTAATGGATGGTACACCAACGTCAATAAGAATCTTCTCGGGTTGAGTGAGAATAGTGATTCTTTGACTTGAGATACCACTGTGGATATCTGAGTTATCTTCCACACTTAGATGGCAGTCACTTCACCGATCTATTTAGATCAGACCTCCGTCTGTTCGTTGGGTGTGGACTGATGCTCAGGATATCCTGTGTGTATCAAGATAGAATCCGTCAGCTCTGTGTACAGAGTATATGTATTCAATATGGAATTAGCAATCTGTTAAATTCATGGGCCCGTGGTACACTTTAGAAATTAGTTCTGAGTGTTATTTGTTGGATTGCTAATAGAAACGTCGACGTGATTATATCTATAGAGATTTGAATTTGTATCTATATCTTGGATTAATCCGGATACCTGTGACGGAGGGATTATACGTATGCAGTGACCTCGACCTGTATGATTCAGTGAGTTTATCTGTGTTCGTCATAATTTATGGGTGGGTGAATTATGGACACGTAATTTGATTTCGTGACGGATATGACTGAATCTAGAGAGTCTCACTAATGAAATTTACTCGTAGAGCACTAGGGCAACTGTTATGAATAATACAAATTATTTATAACTCGTTTAATGGTTAAACGAAAAATACATGCAATCGGGACCTATCGGTCATTTCCAATATTAATGTGTGTTTTATTTAATACTTGATTTTATTAAATACACATTAATAAATATCAAATTGTGATATTTGACTTATATCATTGATATATGTATTTGAGATATTTAATGTAAATATATTACATATATTTAATATATTTGTATTTAATTATTTAATTATATAAATGTTATATGATTAATTTAATTAAATTAACAAATATCTTTTACATGATTAAGTTGAAAAATGGCAAGTTATTATTGGAACACCTTTTTGATAGCTTTATCAAATTTAAAGTGTGACTTTAAATTATTAAAATGTGGACCAATAATTATTAAACAAAAAATTAATAATTGTTATTTAATTTTTTAAAGCCAAAATCGGCAAGGGTGAACAAAAATTGGTTTTGATCAATTCTTGCTCATTTACGAGACATCAACAAAAATTAGAAAATAAAGGATTGAGAGCATTTTGGTAAAGAAAAGAAAAGAAAGGAAAACAAAGGCAAAATACTTGATTTTTGTAAGTTGTTTTCAAATTTCTTCCTACATGAAAAATGTTTCAAATATTCTTAGCTTCAATTGTGTTGTTAAGAACATGCCTCTATTCTTTTAGTTTCTAATTAAAATTGTTGGATGCTTGTTGGATGTGTTTAAGCATGTAGAATTAATTTATTTGCTTATTAATGTAATTAAGCTTAATAAATTAATTAGAAAATTAAAGTTGCTATTCTAGAGTTAATTAGCCATCCATAATTAGCCTAGAATTGTTCTTGATTAATTTCATGATGTGAGAATTAATTGGTGTGTAGTATTTGAAGATTAAAGTATTGAATTTTAGTAATTTAGTGTAAATTGCCAATTTGAGTGATTTATGAAATTAGGGTTCCAAACCTACTCAAATTTTGGGGCTTTTCATATATAAGCTTTAATTTATGTATATTAGATGCATGTAAAATTTGGGATTAATTGGATTTGATCTTGATGTGTTTTGAGCATTTTGGGCCAAATTGCAATTAATTAAAGTTTAGGGGCTGTTTCGAAAATTCCAGAAAAATGGGCTGTTGGCGCAATTCTGGAAAATATTCGTTTTGTTGCAAAACTTGTAAAAATTATTTTTGGGTTAATTTGGAATTAATTAAATATGTAATTGACATATTTAAAACCAAAATAATTAATTTGTAAAAGTTTGGGTTAATTTTATAATTAAAAGAAATATGATTTTTTGGGTTATAATTTCATAATTTAAGTATTGGTTAATTAAATAAATAAGTTTATTTAATTGTTCCAAGAAAATTTTTTGAAATCGGAGAAATCGTTTTTTCGCGTTCCGCTGCGCTAACCTTGTAATTCCCAATAAAACCCCTACAAAAATGGTATCAGAGCGAGTCTGATTCTGGAACCCCGATATATGATAATGCCTTGAAAATTCAATATTGACTTTAATCTTGATTTTAATGCATGCATGTATTTATTTAATTTGATTAAATAAATTAAAACATCTTTAGCGGAAAATCCCTATTTAAAAATATGGTTTATAATTTAATATGTATTTGATATATATTAATCGGTCCGTCTTGTCAATACCGCTTATCGGTAAATTTTCTACGACTATATCCGAGAACGTGCCAAAGCTGTGAGGATATGGCCAGTAGAAATTTATCTATACCAGATATATTTAATATTAGGTGAATTCAAGCGAAAGCGCAATCCTGAACGTGCCAAAGCTGTCAGGGTTACGTAAGTATCTTGAATTCATCATTGACAAGTTTGACCTTGGTACGCCTCCTTGTGAACGTTCCAAAGCTGTCACAACGAGAAACGACCAGGACCGAAAACCCAGGAGTCACTATTGAGTGATCGACAATTTGTTGTCTACCTAAATGAATATACGTAGGTGAGAACGTGCCAAAGCTGTGAGCTGAAATATATTCATGGGGTCCACCTTTAACTATTATGTTATGATTTTATTATCGCATGTTTTGTATTCTGTTTGGGGATTACAGTATTGCATGAAATAGTGGGAGGGGCATTTTTAGATTAAAAATTCATGATCTAGTTAATGTTTTATGATATATTATGAAACTGTTATTATCTTTTATCTGCTTATTTACTGACCGTTGTTACGCTGTCTATTTTATAGATTTGCGATGGCGGCACCTCCACCCAATCCTTTTGCACGTATGCTTGATACGAACAAATTGAAAGGCGCAGAAAACTTTGCGGATTGGTATATGGACTTGAGGATTGTCCTCATTTCCGAGAAAATGGGGTATATTTTGGATGGTCCATTACCGCTTGCTATATCACCCGATGCATTACCTGAAGAACGTGAGACTTTCCAGCAATGGAAGGATGATGATTTAAGGGTTAAATCATTCATCTTGAGTTCACTTTCTTCTTAGCTTAAGAAGACTTATTGAGAGATGCACGATGCATATAGCGTGATGACACAACTTCGTGAATCGTTCATGAACCAGGAACAGGTCGTTGTTCATAAAGTTTCGATGGAATTGTTCCATTCTAAACTTGATGAGGGGCAGGCTGTGAGCCCGCATGTGCTTCACTTGATCGATTTGATCGAGCAATTGAGGCGACATGATTTCCCTCTGAATGAGACTCTTGGTCGTAGTGTCATTCTCGGTTCACTCCCGGCTTCATATCGCCAGTTCGTCATGTACTTCAACATGAATGGGATTATCTGTACTTACCGTGAGTTGCATAAGATGCTTCTCACAGCGGAGGAAGATTTAAGGAAGGGAGTTCCAACTCGCCCTCCGAAACCCACTTCACTTTCCGCTTCTTCCCAATCCAAGTCGAAGGGGAAGAAGTATAAAGGAAAGAAGAAGTAGGGTTTCAATATTCATCCGCAAGGTAAGACGGCAAAGCCCAAGAGAGCTTCTGAGGACAAGTGCCACCACTACCAGAAAGTCGGGCACTGGAAACATAACTGCCCAGACTATCTTGCGCAACTCAGGAAAGAAAGAGAATCCACATCAGATACTTTTATTTTTCCTATTATTGATATCTCTTTGGCTTGTGAAGCTATTACATCAAATTGGATTTTGGATTCTGCTTGTCCTATTCACATATGCAATATATTGTAGGTGCTGACGGGAAGTAGACGGCTGAAATCTGGGGAGATGCAGTTGCGGTTCGGGAGTGGCGACTCTCTGGATGCAGTTGCAGTGGGCTTATGTGAGATTCCCTTACCCAGTGGGATACTTTAGTTGCATGACTTCTATTTTGTGACAGGATGTGTGGCGAATATTATGTCCCTTTTTTGTATTAGATACTGAAGGTTATAATGTAAATATTAAGAATCGTTCTTTGTATTTATATGATAGTTGTAATATTCAGATCCTTTGTTGTCCAAATGAGCATGGTCATTACATATTGCGTACCTCACAAGATATCTTTAATACTGGAATAAATAAACGTAAACAATCTGATAAAATAATACTGAACTCTGGCACATTAGGTTAGGTCATATAGGCATGAAACACCTAACCCAATTGGTTAAGAATGGTTTGATACATGATCTCACCATTGAACCTTATCCAACTTGCGAATCTTGTATTCGGGGTAAAATGACCAAAGCCCCATTTTCAGGTGTTGGACACCGAGCCTCTGACTTGTTGGAACTCGTACATTCTGATGTATGTGGTCCCTTAAGTCAAACTGCTCACAGTGGCTTTTCTTACTTCGTCACCTTTACCGATGATTTGTCATGGTACGGTTATGTCTATTTGATGAGACATAAATCGGAAACCTTTGAAAAGTTCAAAGAATTCCGAAATGAAGTTGAGAAACAAACTGGTCAATATATTAAATGCCTACGATCTGATCGAGGCGTTGAATATATGAGTGGAGAGTTCACTGATTATTTAAAGGAGAATGTGATTCTAGCTCAATATACTCCTCCCGGTACTCCACAACACAATGGAGTGTCAGAGAAGAGAAATCAAACTTTATTAGATATGGTCCGATCGATGTTGAGTTATACAGATTTACCCTATTATTTATGCGGTTATGCTCTTTTAACAGCCACACATCTTTTGAACAAGATTCCTTCCAAGGATGTTCCCACGACACCGTATGAGATATTGACCGGTAGGAAACCAAATCTTAGTTATATTAAGATTTGGGGGTGTCCTGCTTATATCAGGATGGCTCAGCAAGATAAGCTTTTGCCTCGAGGGTAGAAGATTAGGTTTGTTGGATATCCTTCAAATACGAAAGGATATTTGTTCTATGATACCGAGCATCGAAATTTGTTCGTAGCTCGCTTCGCAAAATTTCTAGAAATAGAATTTTTTGCTGAAGGTGGTGATTATACACAGGTTGAACTTGATGAAGTACAACCTGGAACCAACGAACTAATGGAGGAACCTATAGTTCAAGAAGATAGAGAACCTATAGTTCAAGAAGATGGAGAACCTTCAACACACACACTCCGTAGGTCACAAAGGGTATCTAGACCTACTGAACGCTTCTATTTGATACAAGAAAATAGTCTCGATGTTCTCTTATTAGTAGAGACTGACCCTTTTACCTATAGAGAATCGATGTTGGACATCGACTCTGTGAAGTGGCAAGACGCCATGAAATCTGAGATGGACTCAATGTATGAGAATCAAGTTTGGAACTTGGTTCCGCTTCCCGAAGGAATTGTTCCTATCGGTTGTAAATGGATTTACAAGAGGAATCGAGGGCCCAATGGAAAGGTTGAAACCTTTAAGGCCCAACTAGTAGCTAAAGGTTACTCGCAGCGACCTGGAGTCGACTACGATGAAACTTTTTCTCCAGTTGCCATGCTTTAGTCCATCATGATTTTATTGTCAATTGCCGCATATCATGATTAAGAGATTGGGCAAATGGATGTCAAAACGGCTTTTCTAAATGGATTTCTTGATGAAGAAATCTATATGGAACAACCGGAAGGTTTTCCATCCAGCGAGAACTCGGGCATAGTATGTAAACTTAAGAAGTCCATTTATGGACTTAAACATGCTTCACGAAGTTGGAATCTTCGATTCGACGAGATAATCAAATTGTCTGGTTTTCTCAAGAATTCAGAAGAATCCTGTGAGTATTAGAAAGCTAGTGGGAGTATGGTGGTATTTTTAATTCTATATGTTGATGACATCCTTATCATTGGGAATGATATTGGAATGATGCAAGGCGTCAAAGCTTACCTCGTAAGAATTTCTCCATGAAAGACCTGGGTGAAGCTTCTTATGTCTTGGGCATAAAAATCTATAGAGTTAGAGAAAGGAAGCTTATTGGGTTATCCCAATCAACGTACATAGATAAGATCTTAGAACGGTATAATTTTGTTAACTGTAAGACAGCAAACATACCGTTCAGACATGGCTTACATCTTTCGAATAAGATGTGTCCGCAATCAGAAGATGAGAAGATTAGAATGTCTAATCAACCTTATGCTTCGTGTTTGGGCAGCATCATGTATGCCATGTTATGTACTAGGCCTGATATCAGCTTCACAGTTAGTGTGACAAGCAGATATCAGTCCAATCCAGGAAATGACCATTGGATGGCCATTAAACATATCCTCAAGTATCTTAAAGGTACTAAGGATAAGTTTATAATTTATGGAGGAAATGAACTGCAAGTTAATGGGTATACGGATTTCGATTTCCAATCAGATCCTGATGATAGAAAGTCTACATCAGGATTCGTGTTTACCCTTAACGGTGGTGCAGTTTGATGGAAGAGTTCCAAACAGGGGTCAACAGCTGATTCCACCACAGAGGCGGAATATATTGCATCTTCATAAGCTGCAAAGGAAGCTGTATGAGTTAGGAACTTTATCACAGAATTGGGAGTAGTACCAAGTATCGAGAATCCGATTCCGTTATACTGTGATAATACTGGAGCCATTTCACAAGCAAAGGAACCAATGGCGCATCAGAAGTCAAAGCATGTGGAATGAAAGTACCACATCATTTGAGAGATTGTGTCGCGAGGGGACATTGTCGTTTGCAAGGTACCGAGTGAAGATAATGTAGCAGACCCGCTTACGAAGGCCATACCTCCGAAGTTATTTGATAAACATGTGGAGTCGATAGGTATTAGATACAATCGATATTGGCACTAGAGCAAGTGGGAGATTTTGTTAGGGTTGGTGCTCCGACCGCCAATTTTATTATGTATTTTTATGTAAATACTAATGTAACATTTTATTATGAATAAAATGAACAGTTTCTTTTATATAACTTCTTCTTTAACATGGTAAAGACGTAACCGACCTTAGAATGAATAGTTATGATACTGTTGCAAAAGCGTCGCAACTGACATTGAGTTGTATCATGACGTTGTCATTCTTAGAAAGTTCCCGGTGTTTACACTATTTGGTCCGTAAAGTAAACCCGTAGAGACTGGTACATGTCGTATATTGGAATCTTGGATTCCGATGGTTTCTCAGTGAACCATGACTCTTGGAGACTCGTATAGACGTGTAGGTGTTTATAGCGGATAAACACTGAACGACTCACCGAAGATTCTTAATGGATGGTACACCAACGTCAATAAGAATCTTCTCGGGTTGAGTGAGCATAGTAATTCTTTGAATTGAGATACCACTGTGGATATCTGAGTTATCCTCCACACTTAGATGGCAGTCACGTCACCGATCTATTTAGATCAGATCTCCTCCTGTTCGTTGGGTGTGGACTGATGCTCAAGATATCCTGTGTGTATCAAGATAGGATCTGTCAGCTCTATGTACAGAGTATAGGTATTCAATACGGAATTAGCAATCTGTTAAATCCATGGGCCCGTGGTACACTGTAGAAATTAGTTCTGAGTGTTATTTGTGGGATTGCTAATAGAAACGTCGACGTGATTATATCTATAGAGATTTGACATTTGTATCTGTATCTCTGGATTAATCTGGATACCTGTGACGGAGGGATTATACGTATGCAGTGACCTCGACTTGTATGATTCAGTGAGTTTATCCGTGTTCGTCATAATTTACGGGTGGGTGAATTATGGACACGTAATTTGATTTCGTGACGGATATGTCTGAATCTATAGAGTCTCACTAATGAAATTTACTCGTAGAGCACTAGGGCAACTCTTGTGAATAATACAGATTATTTATAACTCGTTTAATAGTTAAACGAAAAATACATGCAATCGGGACCTATCGGTCATTTCCAATATTAATGTGTTTTTATTTAATACTTGATTTTATTAAATACACATTAATAAAATATCAAATTGTGATATTTGACTTATATCATTGATATATGTATTTGAGATATTTAATGTAAATATATTACATATATTTAATATATTTGTATTTAATTATTTAATTATGTAAATGTTATATGTAATTTAATTAAATTAACAAATATCTTTTGCATGATTAAGTTGAAAAATGGCAAGTTATTATTGGAACACCTTTTTGATAGCTTTATCAAATTTAAAGTGTGACTTTAAATTATTAAAATGTGGACCAATAATTATTAAACAAAAATTAATAATTGTTATTTAATTTTTAAAGCCAAATCGGCAAGGGTGAAAAAAAAATGGTTTTGATCAATTCTTCCTCATTTACGAGACATCAACAAAAATTAGAAAATAAAGGATTGATAGCATTTTGGTAAAGAAAAGAAAACAAAGGAAAACAAAGGCAAAAGACTTGATTTTTGTAAGTTCTTTTCAAATTTCTTCCTACATGAAAAATGTTTCAAATATTCTTAACTTCAATTGTGTTGTTAAGAACATGCCTCTATTCTTTTAGTTTCTTATTAAAATTTTTGGATGCTTGTTGGATGTGTTTAAGCATGTAGAATTAATTTATTTCCTTATTAATGTAATTAAGCTTAATAAATTAATTAAAAATTAAAGTTGCTATTTTAGAGTTAATTAGCCATCCATAATTAGCCTAGAATTGTTGTTGATTAATTTCATGATGGTGAGAATTAATTGGTGTAGTAATTTGAAGATTAAAGTATTGAATTTTAGTAAATTTTGTAAATTACCAATTTGAGTGATTTATGAAAGTAGGGTTCCAAACCTACTCAAATTTTGGGGCTTTTCATATATAAGCTTTAATTTGATGTATATTAGATGCATGTAAAATTTGGGATTAATTGGATTTGATTTTGATGTGTTTTGAGCATTTTTGGGCCAAATTGCAATTAATTAAAGTTTAGGGGCTGTTTCGAAAATTCCAGAAAAATCTGGGCTGTTGGCGCAATTCTGGAAAATATTCGGGTTTTGTTGCAAAACTTGTAAAAATTATTTTTGGGTTAATTTGGAATTAATTAAATATGTAATTGACATATTTAAAACCAAAATAATTAATTTGTAAAAGTTTGGGGTAATTTTATAATTAAAAGAAATATGATTTTTGGGTTATAATTTCATAATTTAAGTATTGGTTAATTAAATAAATAAGTTTATTTAATTGTTCCAAGAAAATTTTTGAAATCGGGAGAAATCGTTTTTTCGCGTTCCGCTGCTTAACCTTGTAATTCCCAATAAAACCCCTACAACTATCACACACTGCACAAGTCCCATCAAAGTGGGGGCGACTGTAGGCACTGCATTTTTGCATAAGAGCCGATGATGAGCCTCATATGGAAGCACTACCCTTTAATTTGCGGAAGTCGCGGGAAACGGACGTCGGAAGGGGAAATTCAAGAAATAAACACCTTGCCAGATTTAATTCGTTTGCTTAGCCTCAGAATTCGCTCGATTGGTCTCTGTTTTAACTGTTAGACTCGACCCAAAAACCCACACGCCCAAAGCCCAAAATCCAATCCAAAACTATTAAACACATGTCTAAATTAAATAAATCAAATCAAATCACCTTCCTAAATTAAGTAAATCCCTTTCCTAAATTAAAATAAATCACCTTCTTAAATTGAATAGATCATTTCCTTATAACAAACTAATTAAATATTTCCCATTATAACACAATCTTTATTTCCTACCCATACAAGAAAAACCCTAACCCACTCTTATAAAAAGACACACAAACCAAACCTTAAGATTATTAGAGCTCGGCAGTAACACAGCTCACAAACCCTAAAGCCTCTTCTTCCTCTCTCTCCCAACTCCACTCACTAACTCGGCAATGAAAACCCTAAACATAATCTTCTCTCTCTAAAACAACCATCTCCCTCTGGAACGACAAACCCTCTGACCTTCCCTCACTCTTCTCTCTTCTCCATTGACGGCCTCTTCCCTAATTTTTCCCTTGGATCCACGACAGCCCTCTCCCTCTCAAACAAGACAAACAATGCCCATACGCAGCCCCTATAACCACGACAAACCAAAGCAATCTGCCCACCAGCCGATGACAACAACAAAGCTTCACGACTGATCATAAAACCAGACCTCACACCACACACCCTCAACCAGTAAACCCTAGCACTCCTCCATCTCTCTCTCTCGGCATGAAAACCAGTCAACCCTAAACGGAAACCAACCTCTCCCTCTCTAAAAACCAAGAACACAAACAATTCTATCATCCATTGACACCCCCTCTCTGATACCTCTCACCTCTTCTCCCTCCTCACAAATTCTCGGCAAGCAGCAGCCATAAACACAAAAACAGCCGTCCACAAAAATAGCAAAAACCTATATGCTCTCTTTCTCTCGACTAAACATTAAACAACGAAAAACCCTAATAGGTAAATAGGTGCTCTCTCGACTCCCCATCACAGCAGCCCCTAACCTAAACCTCACACCACGCATAGAACCTACACTCCATGTACACAAGATACGCCACACTCACACACGTCAAAACCCTTCACACCAAAATCCAACGCACACACTGACGCACACGTGAGCACCGAAACAAAAGCCAACAAATAACCCTCTAACCAGCAACCCTAAACTGCCGAACAAATCAAGACAAAACAGCCCCCTGGACCGTTGAAACAGTGAGCAAACTGCACCCTTAAATCACCAAAAAAAACAACCCCAAACTGCACCCTGCACCACCGAAAATAGCCCCAAACTGCACCCTTAAATCACCGAAAACAGCCCCAAAATTGCACCCTTAAAACAGAGAAAACAGCAGCCCGAAACAGTGAAGGAAAATATTGAACCAGCAAACCAGAAAAATAGTGAAGCGTTAACCCTTCCGGCGACGTCCCAACGCACTCCCGGGAAGCGACTTAAAAGGTAAGACCTGAAGGCACCCTTTGTTATATTTTATTTTGTTATCCCGGACAGAGTATGCTTGGTTGGACGTGGAAAATGTCCAACCGGGTATGCGAAGTCCTACATTGAAAACGGCCAAGTTCTTTGGTCACATATTTATTATTTCTGCATTTATCTACTTGATATGTTCATAAGATTGCGTGCTCGCTTTTATTTTGTTTATTCCTATGTGTGCAAACTTAGATATTAGTTAATCTTGCATGTGTATGTTGCGTAGACTTGGTTAGATTATTGCATAAATCCGTTCATTACAAGTGACATAAGTAATGGACCATTCCGAACCCAACGGTTTGAGGTCTTCCCTTGCGAGGGGTGAGTGCGGCCTTAAATCATTTCCCAGTTCACACTGGGTGGCGACTCTATTTTATTTCTCCGGTTTAGTCCCCCGTGGGCTACTCCGTACTTCCAACCGGGCCTCGAGCCCGGGACAGCGTCGCCGATTTCTGTGTCCTACACTATGCTCTGTACACAGAACTGATGGATCATATCTTGATACGCACATGATATCATGAGGATCAGTCCACACCCAACTAACAGCGGAGGTCTGATCTTAATAGATCGGTGACGTGACTGCCATCAAAGTGTAGAGGATACCTAATACATCCACAATGGTACCTCAAGTCAAAGGATCACTATGCTCATTCAACTCGAGAAGATTCCTATTGACGTTGCTGTACCATCTATTAGGAAATCTTCAATGAGTCGTTCAGTGTTTATCCACTATAAACACCTACACGTCTATACGAGTCTCCCCAGACTCATGGTTCATTGGGATAGACCATAGGACCAAGTCTCGATATACGACGTGTACTGGTCTCAGCGGATTTAACTAACCGACCCGTGCTAGAAAATCTTGACCAGAAACTTTATTTGATAATATACTTATAGTAGTGTCACTTTCCAATGTCAATTACAAACTACTTTGTAACCGCGCACTACAAAATATATTATCGGGTCTTTGTCTAATATATACATATCACTAAATCATATTTAATTTCAATCTAATCGTAATTAGATCAAATATGTATATAAAAGCAAGAAGTACTACCATAAATAAATAATATTATGGAAAAAGGAATTGATCGTATTCATGACTCGAACATAAATACGATCCGGATTGGCATTCCGAGTACCAACCCTAACAATCCACGGTATCATATACACATCTAAATATGCATCACATGCACATGGTTCTCAAGAGCTTACTTATCACTTAAGAGGTAGGCAACAACAAGTAAGTCCGCTATAACATATTGAGTTTGTCCAACAAACCCAAAACATTTCCTTTAAACATCATCATTCATATTTTGTATAACTTAAGTTATACATCTATATGACTCAGATGTAATATCAATATTGTGCTATCGCTACTGAATTGTCCAAGTATTTAATGATCAAGTCCAAAATACTATGCAAACAACCGCAAGCACAATACCAATATCAAAACTTCTAATTTATAAGGCCACATTGTAACTTCATAAGTCAATACTTCATAAGTTACAACTAATTCCACTAATACAGTCGAATCAACCGTGACACTCCCACTGCATCTTTTCTGACTCTATATGACATAGATAATCTAATGTCATAATTAGACTCAAAACTAATCTGACCCTAATGGTTATAGACTATTGTCCACATGAATATGAAACTCGTTCTTAATATCTCAAAGATAACAAAGAACATGTTTTTGACACATCCTATGGTCTATAGCGTATCAAAATAGTTCGTAACAATTACGATTAAATTGATGTCTTTTAGTCGTATATAATATCGTATTCATTACGCCATCATCCTATGATGCATAAGATTGACTAGGCATTCTAATCAATTTCTCTTTCGACCAAAGGAATCGCCCTTTACGAAAGATTAATACTATATACAAGAGACACATAAACTGTCAAACAATTATATTAATTGTCATAGAGTTAGTCATGTTGTGTCATATATTAGATCACATCTAATGCACAACTAATGAGAGTATCCCACAAGTCTCTTGTTTTATATCATGTATAAAACTTTATATCAAATATAACAAAGACTGCTCCCACTACTTTCACGGAGAAAAGAAGACTTAGGTAGATCTCTTACCTCATAAACATCTAATTATTACATTAATAATGATAATGTCATTAGGATATATAATACTAGAAAAAAAATTGTACGCTCCCACTAACCCTACTAACATATATGTATTTTCTATGCTTTGATAAAATCAGACAATCTGACTGTTATCAAAATTAGAAAACATAGATTTCCATAAAGCTTATCTGAGTCTACAATAGGCTCTATAAGCTAGTATATCAAACTGTGATCTTAGCAGAATACAAACTCCAGGGCCATTCTAGAATGAACTCTTCAAACAAAGAAATCAAAATGGATCTCTTATTTGAAGAAACCATTCGGGAACGCCACTTTGCATTCTTTAGCCAAAATATATAGTTTAATATCAACATTAACTAACAGATCTTTAATTGTTCAATTAGTGTGACTAGAGACAAGTTTCCTCAGGATCTACAATAGATTGCTGAGTGTAACTTTTCTCACTATCATACTATAAAGGTCAAACCTTTAATAAGCTCACATTGCTTTTAGTGCGCAAACCATTTGCACAATTTATGAACGATTCACAACGAAAGTTCAATCAAGTTCAAAACTTGATCACAGTAAGCTATGAACAATCTTAAATTTATGATTCAATGATAATTTCCAAAATCGATATCAAATATCGCTCCCACTTTAAGTTATAGGAAAATTTTCTTTGATACGAAAACAACAGAATAATTTAGTATCAAATACTTCGTACATGATTCTGATATCTTATTGGACTTATATGGAAGCTGTCTAAGAGTCTTTCATCTTATTAATTATATAGTTCCATTTATAGTTTATCATTCTCACATTCGACTTTAATAAGTCAAGTCTTTTCTACAATGGTCAACATCTGATGTTACACACCAAGTAATAAAACAGTTTTATTACTCGAGATCGTAGAAAAGATATTTCATCAAATAAAATACAATATTCTATTAAATGGAATAAATGATAAAATCTTGCTTATACCTTCGAGGCTCAAGTACTTTCAATTATATAATTGTTATACAAAAGAAAGATTCAAATCTCAAACTTTTCAAGATTCGAATTTTCTACCTATACATATCATATACGTAACTGTAGAAACTAATGGAACCTTAATTAAAATGATGAATTAAAGTTACTTGAGCATATCCCCAAGAGGATTGAGACTAATTCGGTAACACTCAATATCAAACGAATCAAATCATATAAGATTCGATTTCTCATACTGACCAATTCTATCACGATGGAATCGTAGAAGATTAATATTGAGTAAGAATCATATTCATTGAATAACCTTAGAACTAATAGCCATAAATTCATTTGTTTGATCATATCAAACATCTTTGAATAATTCAAAGACTCACGATGAATTTTAAAGATATAGTTTTTCAAAACTTCAAATAGAATATCTTTGAACTAGTCAAAATATTCTATTCGCGTTTCATTAGAAACATATTAAAATTTCTTGAACCATTCAAGACGTTCAATATGTGTTCTGTTAGAAACACGTAAATATGTCATGACAACTCATTAACTAAGTTACGAAGTAAAGAAAACTATCTAAGGCCATTTCTAATTCATGAAACTACATACATCTAATGTATTAGTTTAATAAATTTGTGGTCCTATGACGATCATTGGCTGAATGAGATTTAATCACTTCCTGAATACAATATTCATTAAATGGATAAGGATATGTGGTGTGATCGCGTATCAGACCATCCTTTACCATACAACATAAGCATCTAATGCTTATGTGATAAAATCTCATAAAGTACTGTTCTAAGTTATTTAGTTAACCGAATATTTTTCTTAATGTTTATCTCTACATCATTGACATTACTAGTCGTTTTAAAATATGTAATAACTGTTTATAAAGAACAAGTAACTATCCAATAGTCACAAGTTCTGTTATCAAATATCAAAATAATCATTAAACAATATTTTAAAAAAATAGACGGGAGATCCGATATCCAATACCTATAGTTGTCGTATTGTGAAAATCAATATTTCATATACACAACTATACGCATCTCATTTCTTTAACTTTATAATTTGCCTTTAACTATTCACAATAATTGCAAATAATTGATTAGCAAATTGTGTCAGACACATTACCTCTTAAGGTCACTAAAGCCAAGAAACGTCATTATCAGATAAATAAATACCTAATGGGAATTCTTAATGCCAATCAAGAATCTCGAGACATGAACTCATTCACGTCAATTCTGACTGCATAAGAAACTATTCTCTCAAGACTATTATATCCTAAAACGGATATCTATTTAGATTATCTATCGTGACTTAGAAACTAAGTTACTAACCATCTTGATTTTTCAAGAAAATCGGAACAACAGTTACAGATGGTTTTAACTAATCTAACAATATCCAAACCTACTCTAAATCTAGAACCTATTCTAGAAATATGCAACCATAAGGAAAGTCAGAAAATATATACAAATAATATACATGCAGTGGATTAGAAGTTTTAATTCTATCAACACAATAGAATAAAGGAAACATAAGCAATAATTTTCATAATATTACACATTGCTTTAGTTATGGAATTTTTAACCAAGCAGTGCCTCCCACTATTTTATGTAATAGCGTAATCCCCAATGGAAAACGGGAATTCAATGATTAAATTGAATTCCATAGTGAGAGGTGGACCCCATTAATATATTTTGACTCACAGCTTTGGCACGTTCTCGCCTACATATATTCATTAGGTAGACAACTCATTGTCAATCACTCACTAGTGACTCTTAGGTTCCTGTCCTGGTCCTTTCTCGTTGTGACAACTTTGGTACGTTCACAAGAAGGCGTACCAAGGTTAAACTTGTCAATGATAAATTCAAGATACTTGCGTAGTCCTTACAGCTTTGACACGTTTAGGATTTCCGCTTTCGTTTGAATTTATCTAGTATCACATATACATCCGATATGGATAAATTTCTATCAACTACACTCTCACTACTTTGGCGCTTTCTCGAATGCAGTCATAGAACATATATTTAAAAATCGTATTGAAAAGACGGACCAAGAAATATACATCCAATACATATTACTTTAAAACCTTATTAATTATGGATTTTCCGCAAAGATGTTACGTATTTAATTTAATCAAATTAAATAAATACAACCATGCATAAAGTAAGGAAAAAATTAAACATTGAATTTAAAGGCATATTCATATCATGTGTTGAGGTTCAGATCTTCTCTGATACTAATTTTGTTGGGGTTTTAGGCAAAATATCCGGGTTAAGCAACAAAATGCGGGAAAATCAAATTTTCCCATTTCTTTTATTTTTTCTTGGGTAATTAAAATAAAATTATTATTTTTAATCACTCAATACTCAAAAACAAAAACTTTTAACCTAGAAATCATAATTTAAGTAAATTACCATAAGACCCCAAAACTTTCTATTTTCATCATTTTAGTCCTAGATTGTTCAAAACAAGCTTAGGTGATTTCCAATCACAACTAAAATGATTTGTACATCAAATATACATGAAAAATAGAATTCTGAAAAATTTTCCAGATTTTTAAGTAATTATGGAAATGCCCCAAAACTTTGCATTTTGATTATTTTAGTCCTAATTTGTCAAATACATAATTAGGTGATTCCAAATCACTACCAAAATAATATATACATGTCTTATACAAGAAAATACAAATTACAATTCAAGAAACCAATTTTTCCTAAATTTCTGAGAGGTCCCTCAACTTTCCAAGAATTGCACTTTAGTCCAAATTGGTTCAAAACCATTCAAGATCAAGTCCAATCAACACCAAAATTAATATGCATCATATATACATCATTAATTAACGCATATATGAAAAGCCCCAGATTTGGAGAGGGTTATGAACCCTAATTTCTCAAAATTGTCCAATTGGCCAATTAACACCAAATTAATAAAATTGAACACTTTCATTTAATCCTTACTACACCAAACAAGTCTCACCACCATGAAACAACTCAAGAATAATTTTAGGTCATTTATGAGTGGCTAAACAACTCTAGAATGGCTACCAAATCATCTAATGATTAAAAGTGTGCTTATTAACCATTAATAAGCAAACTTTGTTTATATACATGCTTATATATAACATCCAAGCTTCCAAACATCTTATTACAACACAAGAGTGTATAGAAACATGTACACATCATATGTTATAGCTAAGAACCATAGAAATATTTTTCTATACAAAGAAAGTTAGAAATTACCTTTTAATCTCCAAATTTTCTTTGATTTCTTCTTAAACTCTTTTCTTTTTCTCACAACTCTCTTTCTTTGTAAACTTCAGAGGCTTAGCATCAAGTCACTCAAATGAAAAAGAAACCCTTATATACTAGGGTTACTTGGCTGACTTTGACAAGGTTATAATGGTAATTTTTTTTTATTTTTCAATTTCTTTAATCAATATTAAAAGAATTCAAAGTCAAAAATGCTACCATTTTCATAAAGCAAAATACATGTGCACCAATCAAAATTAGCCATTTAAAAGCATAATAATGATAAAGATAAACATATTAAATAATTATAATTATTTAACAATTAAATAATTAGGCAATTACTTCATACAAATATCTAAATACAGGTATCATATTTACATTAAATATTCCATAATACATATATTTGGAACACATTTCAAACACTTTATTTGACAAGTAATTAATGTGTATTTAATAAAATCAAGTATTTAATCTAAATACACACTAATTAGAAAATGGCCGGGTAACCCTTTAAGCATGTATTTTTCGTTTAACCGTTAAACGATCTATAAATAATCAATATTATTTATAAAAGTAGCCCTAATGCTCTATGAGTATGTTTCATTAGTGAGACTCTCTAGGTTCAGGCATATCCGTCATGAAATCTAATTTTGTGTCCATAATCTACCCACCCGTAAATTATGATGAACACGGATAAACTCTCTGAGCCATACAGGTTGAGGTCATCGCATACGTATAATGTTGGGAAGCGGCTGCAAGTGCACAACGGAAAATTCAAAAAAAATTATGAGGCCGCTATCTCTTTGCCCAATACCCATTTGTTTTGATTATTCTACAAGCCTAGGCATGTAACTATATATTTTAAGCATAAAAACTCATAAAAAATGCAAAGAACATAAACCTAAACATGCTAACTATCATAAGAACTCTAATTAAAATAAAGGAAGAAAAAGACTTACTTGAACCAAAGACTCCTCCAGTCCTCCCTCCAATCTACAAGCTTTTCTCGAACTCAGCAAGCTCTTCCACGTTCCAAAGAGCCACCCAAGTGTGTGGCCTCAAAAAAAGCACACACCAAAGCCAAAACTCAACGGCAAGACTACGCCTTGAGTGCACGAGAATTTTGCCATTGGTGCTAGCCAGGGCAAATACCTTAAAACTTTTAACTTGAGATTCCTATAGTCAATTAGACTTATGGATCCTCAAAATCAGTGGCTTACTCTTAAACTTTAGAGTTGCTCACTTATATAAACCCAAGATATGAAAGGTTTTTTGGTGTAAAAATTTCTGAAGAATTCTTTGGGTTTATATAGTGCTCCAAAGACAACAAAATTAATTAAGAATCCGATGTGGGAAAAAAAATAATTTAATCTTAGCCAATGGATCTTAATTTAGTGGTTTAATGAGATTATAAAATCCTAATAAGAGTTTAGGCCGAATTGGACTTCAAAACATATAACAAAAAAAATTTACTATTCACGTTTATTTATTTATTCCAATTCCCAAAGTGCCCATATCGTCATTCACCAATCCCTAAGCAACTATGGAACCTCATAAATGATCTGTTCAATAATTAAACACATTGAACCATTTATGAACAATTCCTACAGCAATCTATATGCTGTTAAATTTGTACTGTGCACTATTAACCATTGATTTCGACTTTATTGTGTGTGAACTTTTGGGTTCCCCTCAAGTTGGACATGAAATAAATCGTGATAATTTAATCGAACATAAATTATCCTCCGATCAGATGGTCGTTCGATTTCAATGACCAAGGTTGATATCTAGCAATATGCCAAGGCCCCCAAATGAGAAGGAAAAATATATATACTCATTCTGTATGTGATGTACATATGATACGGTCCATCGCCTCACTGCATCCCCACCTATTGACCTAGGGTACAGAAAGTGTCTACCTATATGGTCAAATGTACGATGTTGATAGTGTCATGCATCGTGCTAACCCAAGAATCTCACATGATTCTTCTGCTGAGGCCACAGTTTCAAACACTGATCACACATATCAACCCGCGAACTGTAATACTACTCTTATAAGAAAATATTATCCGAGAGAGTGGCGATTCTCTGTTGTATCTTTACAAACTTCATGTGTTTCAACAAATGACCCAATCATACCCTTATGACCGGATCTTTGGAACCGGGGAAGGAGAATGTCAAAATTAATTGATCCACATATAAGATTGTAAAAACCTCAAGTCTGAGGACTAGTCATATAATCGATACATGAAAGTTCTCACAGACATATGGGATAAACACTCCATATGAAAACTTTCAGCGGTCAGTTCGATGGACACCAGTAACTCATGCATCCACGTGATACACCAAGCGAATAGATCTCCGCTAGTAGCCTATGAGATCGGCTATCCGACTTAATGGCGGATCATATCATCATGCTAGTCTCTCCAATTTATGAACGCCTAGATTATTCACAAAACTATGACTAGGAATGTTTGAGAGTAATGATTCTTATAAGGCGTGGAAGCCATCATCTTATTACTCCAAGGGCTTTATTACAGTGTTTGATGATTCATATAATTTATGTAAGACACGTATAATAAAGATTGCCATTTTATTAATTAATGAAAAATATTACAAATACATGTACATATAACCTATCCACAAGTTGGGTATAGGGCATATCCCTAACAATCTCCCACATGCACTGTAGCCAACTAGTATGAATCTGGACACCATACTCTCGGGGTGTGCCTATCATGCTTTTATTGAGTCAGCCCTTTAGTCTGAGAATCTACAAGATTATCTTCTGTGGGTATTTTCTTCATAATAACTTCTTTTCTCTCAACAATCTCCCTGATGAGATGAAATCGCCTGAGTATATGCTTGGATTTCTGGTGGGACCTTGGTTCCTTTGATTATGCAATGGCACTCGTGTTGTCACAGTACATCGTGACACCATTCTTTATCAGAGGAAGCACTTCCAGCTCCGTGATGAACTTCTTTATCCAGACTGCTTCTTTAGCTGCCTCTGATGCTGTAATATACTCGGCTTCAGTGGTGGAGTCCACTGTAGTTGACTGCTTTGAGCTTTTCCAACTAACAGCTCCACCATTCAAAGTAAATAGATATCCTATTTCCGATCTGTTGTCATCCATATCGGTCTGAAAGCTCGCATCACAGTAACCAATGAATTTCATCTCAGAACAATCTCTGTATGTCAAGAACACATCCTTAGTTCTTCTCAGATACTTGAGGATTGTTTTGACAGCTGCCCAATATTGCTCACCAGGATTTGCCTGATACTTGCTCGTTATGCTAAGAGCATAAGAGACATCAGGTCTTGTACATAGCATGGCGTACATGATCGATCCTATTGATCTTTCATGGAGAAATTCTGAGATAACCATTGCTTGGTGGCTTGCATTATGGGAATATCATTCCCGATGATTAATATGTCATCGACATATAATACAAGAAATACAACAGCACTCCCACTACTTTTCCTGTAAACACAAGGCTCATCTACATTTTTTATGAAGTCAAATTCTTTGATTGTCTCATCAAATCGTATATTCCAACTTCTGGAGGCTCGCTTGAGTCCATAAATGGATCATTTAAGCTTGTATACTTTATTATGATCATCCTGAGATGCAAACCCCTCAGGTTGTGTCATATACACTTCCTCTACGAGGTTCCCATTAAGGAAAGCTGTTTTGACATCCATCTGCCAAATCTCATAATCAAAGTGTGCAGCTAGTGCCAGTAAAATTCGAATGGACTTTATCATTGCAACAGGCGAGAAGGTTTTGTCATAGTCAATTCCTTGGATTTTTCTATAACCTTTCGCCACCAACCTAGCCTTATAGGTTTGGATGTTGCCTTCTGCATCAGTTTTACGCTTGTAAATCCACTTGCAGCCTATGGGTTTTATCCCTTCTGGTGCATCCACCAAGTCCCAGACTTGATTCTGATACATATAGTCTATTTCGGATTTCATGGCCTCAAGCCACTTGATTGAATCAATGTCACACATTGCTTAGTCATAACTGGTGGGATCGTCATTATCAATGACCTGATCATGTTCCTCATCAATATGGAAACCATATCTTTCAGGCTCATATTTTTCCCTACCAGACCTTCTAAGTTCATAACCTTGTGGTTGTTCCGTCGCTGCTCTTTTGAGGGGCCTGGGGTTTAGTTCTATGTTAGTTTGTTCTTCTCATACCTCATTGAGGTCAAGTTTACTCCCACTATATTTCTTGAGAAGGAATTCTTTCTCTAGAAATTTAGCATTTCGTGAGACAAATGTTCTTTGTTCATTTGGGACGTAGAACACGTATGCTCTTGAGTTCAAGGCATATCTTATAAACTTACATTTAACTGCCCTATCATCCAATTTATTAGTTTGTGTGAGCCTAACATATGCGTCACATCCCCAAACTCTTAGATAACTAAGACTATGATGTTTCCCAGACCATAACTCATATGGTGTTTGACTAACAGTCTTGGAAGGAACTTGGTTTAGTAGTAGTGTTGCAGTTTCTAAAGCAAGACCCCAAAATGAAAGAGGTAGATCCGTGTCTGGCATCATTGATCGGACCATATCTAATAATGCCCGATTTCTTCTTTCGGAGACCCCATTATGCTGTGGAGTTCCCGGAGGAGTCCACTGGGAAACAATGCCATTTTTTCTCAAGTAATCCTGAAATTTGTCGCTTAAGTATTCACCACCTCGGTGAGACCTTAGTGACTTAATACTTTTATTAAACTGGTTTTCTACTTCTGCTTTGAAGTATTTGAATTTCTCAAAGACTTCAGATTTGTACCGCATAAGGTACACATACCCATATCGTGAGTGATCATCGATAAATGAAATGAAGTAGGAGAATCTAGACCCGACCATGGTTCCGATTAAGAATTGGAACCGAACCGGTTGGAACCGGAAGGTTCCGGTTCCGGAACCGGAACCATTGGCGACCGGTTCGATTGGGGTTCATCCCCAACTCGAACCGGTTAGAACCGGTGGAACCCCGGTTCGGTTGGGGTTCGTCCCCAACTCGAACCAGTCGGAACCGGTGGAACCCTACGATTCCAACCGGAACCGTTCCCAATAAGTAAAAAAAAAACGGTAATAAAACGGTTATATTTAAGGGCATTTTTGGTATCAAGAAAATTCTAAAAATCTATAAATATGATTCATTTTTCATTATTTCAACACACCAAATTCTCAACTCTCTCATTTCCTACAATTCTCTTATTCTCAATCTCAATTTATACAATTCTCTTATTCTCAATTTTAATTCAATTAGTTGTTAATTTGTTAAAATTTTAACAATTATTTAATTTTCTTATTTTTCTTCCTATTTTCTCAAACGAAAAATGGCAAGCTCATCTGAGAACATAATGTCAAATATGCCAACCCAAGAGAGCGGCCCTAGTGTCAGTGCACAATCACGGAGAAGAGAAGTTAAGGCTCGATCCTCGGATATTTTCAAAATTCATTTTAATTTGGAATGCCTAGAAGATGATTCACAACGAGCAATTTGCAACTATTGTGGGGTTATCTATAAATTTTCTGGTGGATACGGCAATATGATCAAGCACATGGAAAAACATCATCCGGTTGAATTTGGCATTGATACGACGCAAACTCAAATGGCCAGGTACGCATCATCTAGTAGAGGTACGAGTGCTGTAGATTTATTTAAATATTCTGATGCAAAAAATAGAGAAGAATTTGCGAAATTAACTTGTATGGCACATCTTTCTTTAAGTTTTGGTGAAAAACTTCATTTTACTAATTACGTGCATAATGCTTTAAATCCTGCTGCATGTAGAATGACTCGAAACACATCAAAATGTCATATTTTTAAATTATAAAAAGATGGTAAAATTATTTTAAATGAAATATTTAAAGAGATGAAAGGTCGTATTTCTATATGTTCTGATATTTGGAGTGACCATTGGCAAACACACTCATACATGGGTGTGACTTGTCATTGGATTGATGCATCATTTACCATGCAAAAACGACTTATTGCATTTAGAGTTTTTGATGACCAACATACTGCACATAATATTTATAGAATGATGAAGGTAATTTTTGATGAATATGGTTTAGTAGAAAAAATTTTAACAATTGGATTTGATAATGCATCTGCAAATACTGCATCCATCAATGATTAAAAGAAATATGTCACCAAATTTAGGGGGTCGGTTTTTTCATATTCGTTGTACATGTCATGTCCTTAACTTATGTGTGCAAGACGGTCTCAAATTATTATCACCTTTCCTTGATCCAATTAAAACGGCATTTAACTGTATTTGGTCATATTCTCAAGTTAGGAGAGAATGGACGAAGTTTTGTAAAATAAATGGTATTAAACCGATTAAATTTTCAAGAGATGTTCCAACACGTTGGAATTCAACTTATTTTCTTTTATGTCAAGCATTTCAATACAAAGATGCATTATGTAGTTTTTTTTTCTCAACATGTTCAAAATGTCACACTTTATCATACTCAATGGGATATTTGTGAAATTTTTTTAGATATTTTATGAGTTTTTAATGATGCTACTTTAGTTTTTAGCGGTGTTTATTATCCTACAGCACATTTATTTCTTCTTGAGAGTTTAAATATTGTTGGCACTCTCGATGAGCATGTTGACAGTAGCGATCCTAATGATATTGTTTTGTTAGAAGCCATTACTGTTATGAAGGTAAAATGGTTGAATTATTTTAGAGAAATTCCTTTACTTTATCTTATTGCTGCTGTTTTTGATCCTAGATTTAAATTAGAAGGTTTGAATGGTGCTTTACAAGCTTATTATAGTTATTTAGGAATATTAGATGAAATTGATATTACAAGATTAATGACGAAATTAAGAAATGATTTAATTGTTTTATTTAATGATTATATTGTAAGATATAACTTAGGAACATTAGGTGAATCTAGTAGTAGCGAACCGATAATTCAAACAAGACTTAGCGCAGGGGATCATTGGTTATTGCAACGAAATAAAAAAGCTAAGGATACTACAACTAATAACCCTGAATTAGATAATTATTTATCTACAAATTTTGAGTTTTCTAATGAAAGTTTATGCAGTAAAAATTTTAAAATCCTTGAATGGTGGAACCGGCATCAAAATATATATCCTGTTTTATCAATTATTGCTAAAGAGATATTGGCAGCACCTATTTCCACCGTTGCGGTTGAGCAAGCCTTCAGCTTGGGAGGTAATATATTGGAAGCTAGGAGATCTTCATTACATCCAAGCACTCTAGAAGCAACAGCTTGTGTGGATGATTGGACTCGAGCTGATCTGAGACAACAAGAAGATGCCCCCGATGATTTTGAAGATTTTTTCGATAATGCTTCTGCAAGTGCAACAACAAGTGCAAGCGGAACCGGAGCCGAAGGATCAACTGATAATGATGATTGATAATTGTAAAATTGTAATTTAAAAAGGGGATATGTCTTAAAATTGTATTGGAACTACGTGAGCTTTGATTCCTCTCACCCTTGGAGGATACGTAGGCAACTTAAATTTTTAAAAATTTAAGCTCAAGCACTTCAATGTAATAAATTTTTTATTTATAAAATTAATCTCATTTATTTTAATTAATTTTCAAATTTTTTTTAAAAAAAAGGTTAGGAACCGAACCGGTCGGTTCCGGTTCAGTTCAAAGTTCCGGTTCCACTTAAGTGTGGAACCGGAAACCGGCCGGTGCCGGGTCTAGGAGAATCCACCTCTAGTGGTGACTGACATTGGTCCGCATACATCTGAGTGTATGAGTTCTAATGTCTCCGCTGCATGTTGTCCTTTACTTTTGAAGGGTAATTTGGTCATTTTACCAAGTAAACAAGACTAACAAGTTCCATAAGGTTCATATTTGAAGGGTCTGAAATACCCATCCTTATGTAGCTTAGTTAATCTTGTTTCATTGATATGACCTAAGCGACTGTGCAATAGAAGTGATTCATTGAGATTATTTGAGTTAAGGTTGTATCTATTAGAGGTTGAACATTATTTGTTAGTTTGTAAGATATATATATCATTATTCAAAATACCATATCCATATTTTATTTCATTGAAATAAATAGAACATTCATTACAACTTATTAGGCATGAAAAGCCTTTATTACATAAAGAAGAAATTGAAATGATATTATTTACTAGAGAAGGTACATAAACACAATCTTTTAAGTCTAAAACTAAACCATTCGGCAAAACTAATGAATAAGTCCCCACACACAATGTAGCCAATTTTGCTCCATTACCCATGCGTAAGTCAACCTCCCCATGACGGAGTCTCCTACTGTTTCTCAAGCCCTGCAAATTGTTACACAAGTGAGTCCCACAACCGGTGTCAATCACCCAAGTAGAAGGTTCAGAGTTTTGAGAATATAGTTCAATCATATACAATATACATGAAGCATTGGGCTTTTTGGCCTCTTGGGCTTCCCTAGCTTCCTTGGCTTTCAAGGATCTGCAATCTTTCTTCCAATGACCCTTATTTCCACAAAAGAAACATTTCCAATTTCCCTTTTTCTTCTCCACCTTACCGTTGGGCTTTATGTGATATGGAGCCTTGGTTTTGCCCTTATTTTTCTTTAGGCCTCGTGGCTTCAGGTCCGTACCCGTAAACATGACGGAGGTTTTAAGCTCCGATTTCAAGTCCTTCTGTGCTTGCTTTATCAGATTATGCAATTATGCTAAAATAGCTTCTTTATCAGACAGATGAAACTGCATAATAAAGTTTGAGAATTCTTTTGGTAAGGACTGAAGAATTAGATCGAGACCTATCTCATAATCCTTGATGAACCCGAGGTTGGCCAATTTTTCAATGTGGCCAATCATCTTAAGCACATGTCCACTAACAGATCCTTCCTTATACCTTGTTTGGAATAAGGTACATGACACTTGGAATCTCACAGTATAAACGGAAGTTGCATACAACTACTTCAAGTGAAAGATGATGGTTTGAGCATCCATATCTTCGTGAGCTTTCTGAAGTTCATCCGACATAGAGCTAAGCATTATGCAAATTGCTTGCTCATCATCATCGATGTGTTTCTTCCAAGCATCAAATGTATTTTGGTCAGCATCTTTTGCGGGTGCAGGGGGAAATGGTCTTTCAAGAACATAGAAAATCTTTTCTTGTCGTAAGACAATTTTAAGGTTTCTATACCAGTCATTGTAGTTGTCCCATTTGAGCTTATGCTCATCAAGGATGGAATGAAGTGATACTCTGTTTACCATTTGAATGTTTGTGAAATATTTTAACCCATCTGTTAAGAGAGAATGTTAAAATTAGGAATATGTTTTCATTAATGTTTCATAATAACATGGGCTTTTAATATTATGAAGTTGCTCCCACTCAATTGTTTTAAAATTTTAAGCAAATTGCATCAACCCCAATATGATGGATTTCTTGTGGGCAAGGATCTCATTATCATCATTTGATAACTCCGACTAGGGCCGGTCGTTATAAAATACGATAATTAGGTACGTTCCCAACCAATTTATGATATAAATCACAATTCATTGATAATTGGGTTGGGCAATCAAACATGCCATAGCTTATGCTAGTCCTTGTGGACACCCAATATTTACCACTAAGTTATAAGACCACGCCTAAAGGTCGCTGCGTCCTATGACTCAGAAAAGTCAAACCATTGTCAATTGTACGATTTAGGGACAAATTGGTATTGGTCAGTCTGGTAAAGCCTAGTCCTGCCAATACGGTTTAAGCCATTTGGGTCTTTACTTTACAATGGGAGGCAAATTTTAAGACTTAAATTATTATTGAGGATTTTAGCAAGTTTAAGTGAATAACTGTCAAATGGATTCCTCCATTGAAAATTCCCCAGAAGGAGGGTGGAGCGAACTCTCTTAAATACCCTTACCTCTTAGGCTCTTATTGCCTTGGTGACAGGAATAAACAATATATCCTCCAAATTAGTCCAACACTTTAAATATGCTTTAAGGTAAGCCTTGAGTAATTGATTATCTAGATGTTTTCACAACTTTTCCTTTTGGCTATAAAAAGGTAGTGAGTGAAGGAAGACACCAAATCATTATCTAACTCTAGTAATACCTTTGGTTAAACTAACTTTAGTTTGGAAAATTTTATTAACGCCTTGGTCCCACCCCACTTGTATCTTTTATAATGTCTTTTATTATAAACAAGTGATTTATATTTATTAGCCTTGAAGGTAATAAATCTCTAAGTTCATCACGGAATAATTACTTAGCTAAGGGATAAGCAATACACTCTCTATTCCTTAGAAAGTCTCTAGATGCTTGCACCCTAAAATAATCATGCCAATTCTAATCATACATAGAATCATCAAGCATTTGAGTTTTAATATGTTGGAATTATTTTAGGCATTAAATAACTTTGATTAATATTTAATTATGATATTGCATTTTATTTTATTCAAATAAATTTACTATTCATTTTTTTTGCAGATGCGTGAACTTTAAATGCAATTTCACAATTCAAATCTTAACCAAATCATGCAAAATTTGTGCCTAAAATTAAGTTCAGGGTGTTAGCTTTCTAACGTGCTTTTACACACCCAATTTCGAGTTCAAATGATAGAGAACTAATCAAAACAGGAACGGCGCGCTGATACCACTGTTGGGAAGCGGCCGCGACCCATTTGTTTTGATTATTCTACAAGCCTAGGCATGTTACTATATATTCTAAGCATAAAAACTCATAAAACATGAAAAGAAAATAAACCTAAACATGCTAACTATCATAAGAACTCTAATTAAAATAAAGGAAGAAAAAGACTTACTTGAACTGAAGACTCGTCCAGTCCTCCCTCCAATCTACAAGCTTTTCTCAAACTCAGCAAGCTCTTCCACGTTCCAAAGAGCCACCCAAGTGTGTGGCCTCCAAAAATGCACACACCAAATCCAAAACTCAACGGCAAGACTACGCCTTGAGTGCACGGGTATTTTACCCTTGGTGATAGCTTAGGCAAATACCTCAAAACTTTCAACTTTAGATTCCTCTAGTGAATTAGACTTATGGATCCTCAAAATCAATGGCTTACTCTTAAACTTTAGAGTTGCTCACTAATATAAACCCAAGATATGAAAGGTTTTTTGGTGTAAAAATTTGTGAAGAATTCTTTGGGTTTATATAGTGCTCCAAAGACAACAAAATTAATTAAGAATCTGATGTGGGATAAAAGCTAATTTAATCTTAGCCATTGGATCTTAATTTAGTGGTTTAATGAGATTATAAAACCCTAATAAGAGTTTGGGCCGAATTGGAATTAAAAACAAATAACAAAAAAAATTTACTATTTATATTACTATTCACAATTTTTTTTTATTTATTCCAATTCCCAAAGTACCTCTATCGTCATTCACCAATCCCTAAGCCACTATGGAACCTCATAAATGATATGTCCAATAATTAAACACATTGAACCATTTATGAACAATTCCTACAGCAATCATATATGCTGTTAAATTTGTACTGTGCACTGTTAACCATTGATTTCGACTTTGTTGTGTGTGACCTTTTGGGTTCCCCTCAAGTTGGACATGAAATGAATCGTGATAATTTAATCCAACATAAATTATCCTCCGATCAGATGGTCGTTCGATTTCAATGACCAAGGTTGACATCTAGCAACATCCCAAGGCCCCCATATGAGAAGGAAAGATATATATGCCCATTATGTATGCGATTTACATATGATACGGTCCCTCGCCTCACTGTATCCCCACCTATTGACCTAGGGTACGTAAATTGTCTACCCATATGGTCAAAGGTCCATGTGTGGATAGTGTCATGAATCGTGCTAACCCAAGAATCTCACATGATTCTTCTACTGCGGCCACAGTTTCAAGCACTGATCACACATATCAACCCGCAAATTGGAATACTACTCTTATAAGAAAATATTATCTGAGAGAGTGGCGATTCTCTGTTGTTTCTTTACAAACTTCATGTGTTTCAATAAATGACCCAATCATACCCTTATGACTGGATCTTTTGAACCGGGGAAGGAGAATGTCAAAGTTATTTTATCCATACATAAGATTTTAAAGACCTCAAGTCTAAGGACTAGTCATATAATCGATACATGAAAGTTTTCACAGATACATGGGATAAACACTCCATATGAAAACTTTCGGCGGTCAGTTCGATGGACACGATCAACTCATGCATCCATGTGATGCACCAAGCGGACGGATCTCCGCTAGTAGCCTATGAGAACGGCTACCCCACTTAAGGGTGGATCATATCATCATGATAGTCTCTCCGCTTTGTGAACGCCCAGATTATTCATAAAACTATGATTAGGAACGTTTGAGAGTAATGATTCTCATAAGGCGTGGAAGCCATCATCTTATTACTCCTAAGGCTTAATTACAGTGTTTGATGATTCATATAATTTATGTAAGACACGTATAATAAAGATTGCCATTTTATTAATTAATGAAAAATATTACAAATACATGTACATATAGCCCATCCACAAGTTGGTTATAGGGCATATCCATAACATATAATCCCTCCGTCACAAGTATCCGGATTATCCCAAAGATATAGATAAAAATGTCAAATCTCTATAGGTATAATCATGTCGACGATTCTATTAGCAACCTCTTAATAACACTCAGAACTAACTTCTACAGTGTACCACAGGCCCATTGATTTAACATATTGCTAATTGCACATTGAATACATATGCCCTGTACAAAAAACTGACAGATCCTATCTTGATACGCACAGGATATCATGAGGATCAGTCCACACCCAACGAACAGGCAGAGGTCTGATCTTAATAGATCGGTGATATGATTTCCATCAAAGTGTGGAGGATACCTCATACATCCACAATGGTACCTCAAGTCGAAGGATCACTATGCTCACTCAACCAGAGAAGATTCTTATTGACGTTGGTGTACCATCTATTAGGAAATCTTTGATGAGTCATTCAATGTTTATCCACTATAAACACCTACACGTCTATACGAGTCTCCCCAGACTCATGGTTCATTGGGATAGACCATCGGACCAAGTTTCGATATACGACGTGTACTGGTCTCAACAGATTTAACTAACTGACCCGTGTTAGTAAATCTTGACCAGTAACTTTATTTGATAATATACTTCTAGTAGTGTCACTTGCCAATGTCAATTACAGACTACTTTGTAACCGCGCACTACAAAATATATTATCGGGTCTTTGTCTAATATATACATATTACTAAATCATATTTAGTTTCAATCTGATCGTAATTAGATCGAATATGTATATATAAAAGCAAGAAGTAATATCATAAATAAGTAATATTATGGAAAAAATAAATTGATCGTATTCATGAATTGAATATAAATACGATCTGAATTGGCACTCCGAGCACCAACCCTAATATAGACTACATCTCCAAATGGGTTGAAGCAACAACACTGTCATGAAATGATTCAAAAGTGGTGTTAAAATTCCTTAAAAAGAATATTTTCACTCATTTCGGAACACCTCGGGCAATTATCAGTGATGGTGGCACACACTTCTGCAAAAGATACTTCGATGCGCTCCTATCCAAATACGGAGTTACTTATAATGTTGCCATTGCTTACCATCCACAGTCAAATGAACATATTGAAGTTTCAAACAAAGAGATCAAAAGAATATTGGAGAGAACCGTTGGATCAACAATGAGAGACTGGTCTACAAAACTGGATGACGTATTATGGGCCTACCGGACAGCTTACAAGACACCCATTGGTATGTCCCCATATCAAATAGTGTTTGGGAAAGCATGTCATCTGCCAGTGGAGCTTGAACATAAAATGTACCGGGAACTGAAGAATCTAAATCTTGATCTACAAGCAGCATGAGAGAAAGAGTTCCACCAACTAAACGAATTAGAGGAATTTCGCCTACATGCTTATGAAAATGCCAAACTGTACAAAGAAAAGACTAAGAAATGACATGATAAAAAAATAATGCGCAGACAACTAGAACCAGGTCAGCAGGTGTTGTTACACAATTCAAGGTTGAAACTTTTCCCTGGAAAGCTGAAATCAAGGTGGTCAGGTCTATTTGTGATTACTCAGGTGTTACCCTACGGAGTAGTTGAGATATACAACCCCAACTCCAACAACACATTTAGGGTAAACAGCCAGCGTGTCAAGCACTACTGGGGAGAATCATTTGAGCGAAAAAAAGAAAGTCTCACACTTGCAGATCCATCCTAACGTTCGGGCAGTCATGTCTAGCTGACTACGTTAAACTTAGCGCTAGAAGAGAGGCAACCCATGCAATTTGTATTTATATTGCGATTTGGTGTGTTTTATTATTTGTGTGTTTAATTTTTGTAGATAAAGTCACATTTCGGGATGGAAGACGTTCTCACAAATCTTCATAAGTATTTTCCTTCTCTCCCTCAAAACTCTCTAATGAAAGTCTACAAAGCTCGAATTGAACGAATGAGACTTCTGTTGATCAAAGGTATTCCTAATTACATTCATTGGATTATTGAAGCACGAGTCCGATTAGCAGGTGAGTCCTCCGACTCTTTTGTTTTATTTCTGCCTGGTTTAGGAAGAAGCACTTATACTAAGAAAAGAAGATCTAAAAGATTAGGTGTTTGCTATAAATGTGCACGCATGACATGTAATACTCGTTGTCATTCTTTAGGAATGGTTTTTGATAACCGCGAAGATAAAATTAAATTCATTAGAGATGACATGAGTAATGAGTCTTTATATGACATATCATTGACTCTCGAGACGCATCCCAGTGGTTACTATTTGTACATATTATTATTTCTTTGTCTTTAACTAATAATTGTGATTGTTTTGTTATATTTTTTTATTTTCATCGACAGGATCTAGACTTTTTACTTTCACGATTTATTTAATTGTTTAGCTAATAATTGTCATTTGGCAGGTACTAGTGCTATTATTACTCACCCTTTTTCAGGATCTATAAATTGAGCTCGTCATTGCACTCTTGTAGACATACAGATTTGAGAAAGAAATATTAAAAAAATGGAAGCAATTTCAAGAAGACGAGTTGTTAATATCTGTGTGTTTTGCGGTACCAGTTCTGGTTCTAAACTAAAATTGGCTGAGGCAGCACAAGAATTGGGTAGAGTCATAGCTGAGAGGGATATGCACTTAGTATATGGTGGTGGCAATCTTGGACTAATGGGGTACGTTTCAAAGGCCGTACATGAGTGAGGTAGTCAAGTTTTAGGAATCATACCAAAACCTTTGGCGGAGGAGAATCTTATAGGACCATCAAATGAAGATGAATGCATCGTTCCAGGTATGTCCGAACGACTTGTTGAAATGATTAACCGTGCTGATGCTTTTATTGATTTGCTAGGTGGCTTGGGCACGATGGAGGAAATTTTTACAGTGCTATCTTGGGCGAACTTGAACATACACCAGAAACCAATTGGACTGTTTAACGTTGATGAATTTTATGACTTTCTTTGTGTGTTTCTTGATGATGCCCGGAAAAATGGGTTTCTTTCAAAACCTATAAAAGATATCTTCTTTACTACCAAAACAACCCATGATTTAATTGACCAACTCTTAGCCTTTGAACCACAAATTGACCCTATCATTTCCAAGATAAATTGGTCTGATAATGATCGTGGTAAGAAACGTAGGATAAATCTGGATCTTAACCTTTAATTCTCTTTTTAGATGTAGAATTTCACTCTAACCAGGTACTATTTTCTAAACTCTTCTTCTTATTTTTAGGACAAAAATATTACTTTCTTTTCAACTACACTTATGAATATTATGGGCACAATGATTTGATTAATACTTTGTTGGTTGTGTATATGGAGAATGGTAAAAATAATCGGAGAATTTACTTATTTGGTAATTTAGAAAGAAAGAAAACAACTATTAACTTGGATAATAATTTCACTTATTTAGCCACTAACTTGTTTCATGTGTTTGATTTTACATTTGATTGACGTTTGCGGGTATTATCGTTGTAAACCCTCAGGTCCCTCACGAGACTATAACCTGTCCACTACGGACACCTAGGGGTTTAAAGGCTTGTTGCAAACGCTAAATGCAACCGTGATTCCTACGAAAGTGGCTTAGTTTAATTTTATTTTTAAATTTATTTATTGCATTTTGTTTTGTTTGTTTTGCTCGAGGACTAGCAAAATATTAGGTTTGGGGGTGTGATGAGCGTAAAATATATCAATATTTATCGCCCCTTTTACTTAATATTTTGTATAGTTTCTCGAGTTTTATGAACATTTTTATGTGTTTTAGTTTATTTTATAGATAAAATAAAATTGGGACTCAATGGAATCAATCAAGACGAAATATGGAACAAATAAGGGCAAAACCTGGACTTGATATTTTGATTTTAGAGATTGGAAACTTGAAATGGCGTTCTAACGAAGTACAATTTCAAAAATTTCAACTTTATGCAATTGGTGTATTTTGGCCATAACTTTTTATTCCGATATCGGATTGAGATGATTCAAGTTCCATATTAAAGAAGTCTAAAAAATCTACAACTTTAAAGTTTATAATATTTTTGAATTCGAGTGTTTTCATTACCGAAAGTGATGAAAAATCTGAAATTATGTTATGAGTAATTACTAAAGTCATTATCAAAAAAATATATATTATATATAGAAAATGACAATTTACAATTGTCAAACTTCCACCAAACATGCAAGCATGTTTGGTGGAGGATTTGGTGCTATGTTTGGTGCCTTGTTTGGTACCATGTTTGGTATCATATTTGGTGGCATGTTTGGTGGAGAAATTGGTGGAAGCCTTTATATTTGCCTACAATTACCAAGCCAAACTTTATAAATTTTTCATGATTTATTTGGGGGATTTCTCCATGAAAACCTAAAAGAAAGTGTCTTGTATGCTTATTTAAGTTTTCTTTTATTTTCGTTTTATTTATTTAATAAATTTTTGTGTGTTTTTAATTACATCATGATGAGGTAATCACTTTTTGCTGGAGTCTGGGGTGAAACTTATAGTATAATAATTTAGATTTACTCCCTTAATTTAAATAAGTAATTTGAATTAATTATTTACTGACTATATGGCCGGTTTTACATTATTGGACTTAGTTTCCACTTATATGGTCGGTTTAGGTGCTAACCTTGTTACCGCCTACATGGTCGGTTTATACGATTTTGTTACCGCCTATATAGTCGGTTGGACTTTGGACAAATGAGATTCACCACCTATATGGTCGGTTTTAATATAATTAATTAAGAAATGATTAAATCTATATTTGAAGTATTAAAAGTGAAACCCCTAGCTCCAGCATTTTCTTTTATTTCTGTAACTTTCTTTACTTTTTAATTTTCTGTTATGTTATTTTGTTTAACTATGCATTTTGTAATTTTAGGTATGTTTTGTAACTAAACATATTATCTAGAGTTGTGATGAATTCCAATATCACTGGTTTATAAGTTGGTTATTTTGTGTTTTGGGTGATATACTGGTTAATTTATTGAGTCTTAATCTTAATGCTTCTTATTAACTGGCCACTAATAAGATTGATTTGGTAAATTTAAAATGAACTTGAGAAAGGGATTTTAGGTTTCAGCCTTAGACTCAATAGCTCGCGATCTCACCTTAGGATAAATTTCCCTTAGGGTAGATTTCCTTCCAAGATAGACATATACCTGTCGGGCGTGGGTAGCCATAATTGGAACTTAATCTTAATGAATTCAGAGTTTCTTGGTTAACATAGACATATAGTTAATTGGGTTACTTTGGGTGTTTGCATTTGACCATAGACAGAGGATTTTACATATTTTCATGTTCCAGGTTAATAAACCAATATATTGCACAAACAATAGATAATCACTGTTGGTTTTATTCTAGGTCCCAAGATCATCAAAAAAGCATGAAAAAGTGTGAAATACATATCAAAGGAGTTGCGGAATACTCACATCGATCGGTTGTGCGACGAAACGACGAACAAAATCATTTTTCCCATTGGAATTCGTCCTTGGCAGTGAGCAGTCCACTGGTTCAAGTTTTCAGATTTTGCTTCATCATTTGAGCTTCGAATCTTCGTCAAACGATTCCTGGCTCATGGGTAAACTTCCCTATCACCTTCGCATATCTCGTAGTGTGCTAGCACTTGCGGTTTTTGCCACAAAAAACCCAACTCTATGCTTCCCTTTGCTCGGTTTTCTTGACAAAAAACAGTGAGCTGTTATGCCCCTTGGGCGTGACATTGAGAGAGATGAGAGGAAGAGAGAAATTGTGTATTAGTTGTTGAAAAAGTGTAATTCGTTTTCTTATATATTTTCCAAAAATAAAACAAATGATTTACCAAATATTTGGCTTTCAAAAAGTCAAATAAATTGAATCCAACAACCTTGAGTGTTCCACACTCTAACATCAACATCCATCAAGTGGTCAAGTAACTCAATCAATCAAGTTGTCAAGTCACATCACTCAAAGTGACAAGTGATTTGACGCTTGAAACGACTAGCGATTTGGCGCTTGATGCGACTAATGATTTGACGCTTGATGTGACTTGCGTGCCGCACTCGAATTCGAAATGTGAATGCGCTCGCAATCACTCTCGGGCTCGGGTTCGCTAATTCTTAATTAGCGAATTTTCCGTTGCGTCGTAATTAAATGATTACGCCTAGCGATTTCACTATTCACGTCGCTAATGAATTAATTCTAAATTAATTCTTTCGCCCGAATTAAAATCAATTTTAATTCCGCGTCGAAATCCAATTTTGTTTAATATATCGAATATATTAACTTTACCGATTAATTCCAAACTAATCGTTTTCTCTCTATAGACGATATTTTATCCCAGATAAAATATCTCCGTAATTAATCCCAGATTAATTTTCTCTCTCATCGAATTAATCCCAGATTAATTTAGAGTGCGAGTTATACGTCATCGGTGAATCTTTGGGAAGCGACCCATGAGATCCCCAGATATGTTGGCAGTAAATCGGGTCGTCGGACTATCCGAACACGTAAGTACCTCGTACCACGTTTACACCAATTCACAAGACAAGGTTGGCATCTAGCAAAGCGCCATGCCTACCCAATTCTCCGGAAACATGCTTACAGGAATAAGCGATCTATATCAGGCGTAGTATACGTAGTATTGCATATTTCGATCTAGTATCAGACTGTCACGTGCTAGGCCTGGGGCTGGAGTGTGTCTGCCCCGTACGAAGCACTTGTCGGATGTCTGGTAACTAGTCTCTATAATCGGATATACATGACCTAGTCATAATATCGCGATTGGCCGCGCAGGACTTAAGAGCACTAATACCATATCCATCGTGACATCATATCCACTATGACTATAGTGATACTTCCGTCTTGACATCACACCCAATACTCTACGATTCTCAATATACCCAGTATCGGCGTACACAGGACCTGTTACACCCCTGGATGACCTCAACTCAAGTATATCGATTGTCGTAAGCATTAGCGGTGCAAGTCTCAGGTTAAGACCAAATACACCTACCCTGATGTCGGACTCCCATAGACACATAGTCATACTACCAATGGGATTCTGAGGGGGTCTATCCAGAGCGAAGCTGTTTCCCGTACCATCGGTGAAACACAACCTCCCATTACACTTGAATGAGTATCCAATACCTAAATATATGAGAACTATGCCGTTGTGCCCTCACAACGCGCACAAGTGCAATACTAGTCTCTTACGTATTTGTCGATGTCCAATCTCGATAATACTCTGACTAGGGATATTTAATGATTTATCCTACGTGGACTGATACTGTCTCATATCATTCTCCGTCCAGGAACAAATCATAGGGACCTCTCATCATTTATACATCTAAGTGATCTAATCACAAATGATAAGAGTGCAATCTCCTTTGTCACATAGTTAATTTGTACAACAACACCATGATCTGTACAAATAGTGACGCTATGGGTAATAATTATCCAACAATCTCCCACTTGGCCTATAGCCAGTCACTCGAGTGTCTTACACCCAAACTATGTATGGTTGGCTCAAACTGCTGAGAAAAGCTTTCGTCAGCGGATTTGCATGATTATCGTCTGATGCAATTTATTCGATCATCACATCGCTACGATGTATGATCCGAACGAATCAGATGAGTATCAAAGTATATATCTGGATCATTGATGAGACCATTAATTCTTTAGCTTGTGCTGACGCCTAGCTTAGCCGCTAACAGAACTATATCTAATCTAATTAGATTTATTATCGACCCAAATGGCTTCTATTGCTGCCTCAGCTGCAGCAATAATCCGCATTTGTTGTTTATTTGGCAACAATATCTTGCTTGGAAGATTTGTAGCTCACTGTAACGTTATTCAAACTTTATAGTACCGTTTGCGACTCAAAGTCGTCTTTGTCGGTTTGGAAACTTGCTACAGTGATCCCAGTCACTTCAAGTTCTCCATCTCCACAGATTAAGACAGCATCCTTAGTTCTCTAAGATACTAACGGATTTTCTTAATTTCAATCCAGTGACTATCACTCGGATTGGCCTGTTTGTGAATCCATATGCTCAAAGCGTATGAGACACCAGGTCACGTACATTTTTCAATGTACGAGTTCTCGCAGAGTTTTAACAACTTAATCTATCCCAGTAGATCTTTATTCCTTGAATAAAGTTTGTTACTCCTAAGAATTCTACGGAGAATAATCTCGAAAGCCAAGCTTTCGCCGATTGTTTTATGGGAATATCATTTCCAAGAAATGACATACATTATCATTATTTTAAGACATTCACTGTCAGTGCGCTCCCACTAACCTCCTTATATACACAAGAATTATTTCTGTTTTGAATCAAATCATACACCATTATGATTACATCAAAACGTCAGTTCCAAGAACCTTATGCTTGCTTCAATCCAAACATGGATCGAATAACCCGCAAACCTTGTTTGCTGGTTTTAGTACGACAAAATCGTCAAGATGTTATAAACATCCTCCAAAAGGTTTCCGTTAAGGAAAGCGATTTTGACCTTTAACCGACATATTTCATAAATGAAACGTGAGCTTCAGCAAGCATTATCCAAATGGATTTGCCGTGGCAACAAGTAAAAGGTTGAACCATAATCAACACAATGTTGAAAATGATACCTTTTCGTCACAAGCCTAGCTTTGTACGTTGGTATGTTGCCTTCCATGTCTGTTTTCCTTGAAGACTTATACAGTACCAATAGGCACAATACCTTACGGTACATCAACTATTATCCAAACATAGTTGTTATACATGGAATCCATTTCGCACTCATGGCACTTTGCCATAAATGGAGTCGATACCTTGTATCACTTTCTCAAACGTATTCGGTTGGTATACCTCAACAAGATTGACATCTTTATGAGGTGTGATCAGAAACACATACCCAGGTTGTTTTCTGATTCTCTCTGATCTACGAGGTTCTTGTGTATTCGAAGATTAATGGTATATTTTCATCCTTGATGAACTATTTATGTTCCATTACGGACTTCGTGCCTTGAACAGTATTACTCCGATTTTCATCGAGTTTTACTGTCCTCCCACTTACCACTGCATATCGGTATTCCTCTTAGGAAAACCGCATGGCGAGCAACAATCACATTGTTCTCTGTGAGATATATAAGTACTATACTTATGGTTTCCCCTAGGATAACCTATAATTGGCACTTATCCAATTTGGGTTCTAGTTTGGTATCATCCAAACGTATGCCTTGCATTCCAAATCTTCAGGATTGTGAAACCCGGTTTCTTTCCCGTTCATATCTTATATGAAATCTGTCAAACAGATTTTTATGAAACTTATTCTAAATAAGTTTTGCACTGTTAATGCGTATCCATTGAAGGAAATGGTAGCTCAGAGCGACTCATGATAAACCTTATCATGTCCAACAAAATCCGATTTTCTGTTCGGACACACCTTCATTGATATGTTCTGGGAGGAGTCCTCATTTGAAAGAATACTGTACTCTTTCAAGTATAAGTTAAACTTATTGTTTAAGTGTTTTTCCATTATGGTCTTACCGTGACGGTTTAATACTTTAGCCGATCTGTCTGTCTATTTCGTGTCGAAACTCTAAAAGTTTCTGATTTGTGTTCTTCAAAAGAAACACATAACCATAACGTGATGCCACATCCGTTAAGGTCACGAAATATTCATATCCACTTCTAGCCTAGTTAGATATGGGCCCACTTACTTCACTATGAATAGGGCTAACAGATCGGTGGCACTTTCACTATTACCAAGTAAATAGTGTTTTAGGTACTTTACCTAATAAACTAGATTCGTAGACTTTATTTGAATAGTCAAATCAGTCCTAGTACCCACTCTTCAAAATTATGGATATACGACTCTTATTTAATTGTGTCCCAGACAACAATGCCACAAATAAGTCTCTTCTGATCAAATCAGTATGAGCTATTAATTTGTCATATTATATGTTTGAGATTTTGCTTATATTCAAAATATAAATACTGTTATTCACATCTAATGTGTTTATCTCAATGTCATCTTTATATAATGAAGCACTTTAGTGTTCTAGAATATAAAGGTTTATCCGCAACGGATTAAACACTGATATAGAGATAATGATCCTAGTCAAACTAGTTACTATATAACAGTTTCCTAATATAAGTACACACCCGAAGGGTAGTTCCTAAACTTAGGTATCTACGGTCGAAACAACGACTTTCGTCCCGTTTGCGATTCGCAGATGAATCTGAGCTCGAAGTCAGTATCCTACTCACAGCAGATTCTGAACATCAATACATATATTTTATGTACCACACTAAGTATTAAAATCCAATTTTGATACTAGTAATGGACATAATTTTGACAAATATATTTAAGGTCAGAGCCTTGCCCTTTCTTTAATTCCTTCGTGTATGCCATATCCAAAACGGCAATCACTTTAGGATATGTCCTTTATCTTCCGAGAGAAGATAATAATGATTTTGCCTTTACCCTTTCCAATATTTCAGAAGCCTTTGGCCAAGCCTTGGGTTTCTAAAATATTGAAGTAAAGTGGGCCTTGCGCTACTTACCTAAATGCAAAGTTCGACTTTATCTCATTGAGATTGTCAATAACTCTCCAAGAGTTATTAATTGCAATTTAATACTTCTTAAATCTAAACATAGATTTAAGATAAGTATATCAGATTAAGCATTAAAGTCATCATCACATAAATCTTCCAAAGATTATGCTATACTATTTGCTTAATATGGGCTTAGGCATAATAGTTATTTTATCAAATAAAGTAACTTATTATTTATTTCGGGACCATCCTAAAATTTAATTCCCAATTTGAAAAAAACCATTTAAATATTTTAATCAAGATTATATTTAAATGTCCAATCTTTCAATGTTTCTTGATTTCAATAGTCCAACTATTTAATCAATTATTTCAGGTACTATTTATTATAATGATTATTATAGTCCAACTATACAATCAAATATAATTTAAATTAATTAACCTCAATTACATTGATTACTATAATCCAATTATAAAATCAACTGTAAATTGAAATCAATTATTCAAATATTGATTACTATAATCCAATTATATAATCAAATATAATACAGTCCAACTGCTTATTAAAACAACAATTTAAATATTAGTCCAACTAACATTTAATTATATTGACGAATGATATTTGTATGAGCGCGTATGGTGAGTAATTGAACGAATATTGCAAATTCAATTCTTACCTCCCACTATTTTTCGGCGAGCCTCTAACCCTCTGTCGAGTACTCGGGAAACCGTGTTTCCTAGTGGGCTAGGATCCCGTTAAATATCACACAATCTTGACTTTGGCCAACAAATTGTATGATAATTAACTAGGTAGATCTCTAAGATCAAATGGATCCAATCCAATTCCTAGATCCAGTAGGCGGATATCCCAATCCTAAACATATATCTTATATATATGCCAATACATCCAATGTATTACCTAACCTTTTTCCTCTAACCATTAAGCCTTGGCTTTGGCACAACAAACTTAATGATTCTAGTCAAGCGCGACCCATTGACCATGGAAAGCTTCGTAATCAATGTCGAGTGACAAGAAGTGGTCTTGACTTTGGCCAACAAACCACAACTTGGACAAGACACCGATATAGGAACAAAACTCTTTGATTCAAACACATCTTCGACGGACAAAGGGCTTGACTTTGGCCAACAACCCAATGCAGTCTCGGATCTTGAGTAAGAATCACTCAATGGAAGGAAAAACGTTTGATATTTGATGAGGGTTTTTCGCGTGCAAATTGGCTACCAATTTATTATCTTTGTTAAGGTCTCATCATCATACACCCTTAAACATGCATTCTAAACACATAATAAAGCGCATATAATAAAATAATAATGATATTCAGACGGATACTTAACACATTGATCCTAGATCAAATCTCTCCTTTTATCTCTCAAGCTAGCACTTGTATTACTTAACCTGTTACACTACACTTCTAAAGAAACCTCATTTACATTGAGGGGAATAGGTGAGAAGAGAATACAAAGAGAATAGAGGTGATAAGGCTGGACACGCAGGTCCAATTTAATAAATCAAATTTATTATAACAATTTCCAAAATTGCCCCCACCCGACTAATATCCATCCGATATACATTATTAATTCATCACAACCATGTATTCACACAAGCATGTTATCAATCAATCTAATCAAATTAATTAATCTGATAATTATTGATCATCCAATGTTCAAACAACGATTTGATTTTGCGCGAGTCAAACTCGTTTTGCGAATAAGTACTCAAAGTACGAATTCTTGAATTAAATTAAACTACAACATTAAATCCAATTTAATATGTATTTAATACTAACTCACTATTTAACTCCAAATTAAATATTACACTTTATTAATAAACCTTTTACGACTTAAATTCCAAATTTAATCGTAACGCGTCTCAAAGACCGATTAACGTCCAACGTCAATTCAATTAAAGTCCAATGGGCTTTTAATTGATTTCATAAGGCGTGGACTTTTGGTCAACTCGGGTCAAACCGAATAACCAAAATCCAATCCGGGAATTACCCCATAAGCCCATAAATCAATTTAGGCCCATTAGGCCTAATTAAACTTTAAAGGTTCATTAAGTCGCAATTGGGCTTAACGGAAGTGGTTTTGGGCCCAATTGGATCCAATCCAATTTGCCTAAACCCAACTTTGTGTAACAAAGCCCAATAAGCCCATTTACAACATAATAGGCCCAAATCTAATTTAAAGGCCCAAATAATTAAATTATCAAATTCCAAATTTCCAATTTAATTACCTAAAGTGTATATCATGTTAATCACCTAAATCAATATTCCTAAACATCAAATTAGTCCAATTAATCATGCTTTACATCATCATTACATGTCCAACACATTAATGAAAAATCAAACCCAATTACATGCTTAAAATGTCTCGGCCAAGGAGAGACTTTTTATCCGATTCGAATTCAATCCAATTAATTTCACAATCGATATTAAGTCCTCATCCCGAATGATTTCCAACACATCAAATGAATTAAAAAATCAAAATTCCAAGACTATATTAGGGCATATCCAATTCGGCCAACGTAAGAATTTGGGATTTTTGTTCAATTCAAAATTCAATCCAATTAATTTCAAATTAACATTATCCAATATGATTTTAACTCATCCAATGAATCAAAATAAAAAAATCCAAGATTTCCAAAAGTTCTTATACATTCGGCCAACATGAAATATTTGGGGATATTTGATCCAATCACAATTTCAACAAATTGATCCAATCAATCCTTAATTAAACATATATTAAGCATATCAAATCATCCAATTTCATCAAACATGCTCAAAATCAAGTTTGCCCAAATTTTAACCCTAAAAGTTTCATGCTTGAACCTAGGCTCTTGATGCCATTGTTGGTTTTATTCTAGGTCCCAAGATCATCAAACAAGCATGAAAAAGTGTGGAATACATATCAAAGGAGTTGCGGAATACTCACATCGATCGGTTGTGCGACGAAATGACGAACAAAATCATTTTTTCCATTGGAATTCGTCCTTGGCAGTGAGCAGTCCACTGGTTCAAGTTTTCAGATTTTGCTTCATCATTTGAGCTTCGAATCTTCGTCAAACGATTCCCGGCTCATGGGTAAACTTCCCTATCACCTTCGCATATCTCGTAGTGTGCTAGCACTTGCGGTTTTTGCCACAAAAACCCAACTCTATGCTTCCCTTTGCTCGGTTTCTTGACAAAAAACAGTGAGCTGTTATGCCCCTTGGGCGTGACATTGAGAGAGATGAGAGGAAGAGAGAAATTGTGTATTAGTTGTTGAAAAAGTGTAATTCATTTTCTTATATATTTTCCAAAAATAAAACAAATGATTTACCAAAATTTGGCTTTCAAAAAGTCAAATAAATTGAATCCAACAACCTTGAGTGTTCCACACTCTAACATCAACATCCATCAAGTGGTCAAGTAACTCAATCAATCAAGTTGTCAAGTCACATCACTCAAAGTGACAAGTGATTGACGCTTGAAACGACTAGCGATTTGACGCTTGATGCGACTAATGATTTGACGCTTGATGTGACTTGCGTGCCGCACTCGAATTCGAAATGCGAATGCGCTCGCAATCACTCTCGGGCTCGGGTTCGCTAATTCCTAATTAGCGAATTTTCCGTTGCATCGTAATTAAATGATTACGCCTAGCGATTTCATTATTCACGTCGCTAACGAATAATTCTAAATTAATTCGTTCGCCCAAATTAAAATCTAATTTTAATTCCGCGTCAAAATCCAATTTTGTTAATATATCGAATATATTAACTTTACCGATTAATTCCAAACTAATCGTTTTCTCTCTATAGATGATATTTATCCCGGATAAAATATCTCCGTAATTAATCCCAGATTAATTTTCTCTCTCATCGAATTAATCCCAGATTAATTAGAGTGCGAGTTACGTCATCGGTGAATCTTTGGGAAGCGACCCATGAGATCCCCAGATATGTTGGCAGTAAATCGGGTCGTCGGACTATCCGAACACGTAAGTACCTCGTACCACGTTTACACCGATTCATAAGACAAGGTTGGCCTCTAGCAAAGCGCCATGCCTACCCAATTCTCCGGAAACATGCTTACAGGAATAAGCGATCTATATCAGGCGTAGTATACGTAGTATTGCGTATTTCGATCCAGTATCGGACGGTCACGTGCTAGGCCTGGGGCTGGAGTGTGTCAGCCCCGTACGAAGCACTTGTCGGATGTCTGGTAACTAGTCTCTATAATCGGATATACATGACCTAGTCATAATATCGCGATTGGCCACACAGCACTTAAGAGCACTAATACCATATCCATCGTGACATCATATCCACTATGACTGGAGTGATACTTCCGTCTTGACATCACACCCAATACTCTACGATTCTCAAAATTCCCAGTATCGGCGTACACAGGACCTGTTACACCCCTGGACGACCTCAACTCAAGTATATCGATTGTCGTAAGCATTAGCGGTGCAAGTCTCAGGTTAAGACCAAATACACCTACCCTGATGTCGGACTCCCATAGACACATAGTCATACTACCAATGGGATTCCGATGGGGGTTATCCAGAGCGAAGCTGTTTCCCGTACCATCGGTGAAACATAACCTCCCATTACACTTGCATGAGTATCCAATACCCAAATATATGAGAACTATGCTGTTGTGCCCTCACAACGCGCACAAGTGCAATACTAGTCTTTTACGTATTTGTCGATGTACAATCTCGATAATACTCTGACTACGGATATTTAATGATTTATCCTACGTGGACTGATACTGTCTCATATCATTCTCCGTCCAGGAACAAATCATAGGGACCTCTCATCATTTATACATCTAAGTGATCTAATCACAAATGATAAGATTGCAATCTCCTTTGTCACATAGTTAATTTGTACAACAACACCATGATCTGTACAAATAGTGACGCTATGGGTCATAATTATCCAACAATCACTTCATCTTTAAAAGATATTGGAAGGATTCAAAAACCTATATAGCTTTATAATATTGAATTTTCCTTTAAATTACTTTCGCACTGTTTTATTTACTTGTTTTAGATAAAAATCACCATCCATCCAACCAACAATCAAATCAATTAGATACTCGTAGATATTTAGCTTCATAAATTGATAGCTTAGGTATAAAGTCCTCGTGGGATCGATATATTTTATACTACTTGAGCGATACGTGGGCTTGCATTATGTGTGTGTTTATACACCGGTCAACATACTCTTTCATGAAATAATTAACGCCTTAAGTGTGTAAAAATAAGTCTGATATGAAAAATAACTTAAAGAAAATCAACTTAAAAGGATAATGTCCATTCACAGATTTAGAATCATGCTTGTATCTCTTCGCTTGTCGAAGGAATTGTGGTTTCTGTAATGATCTATAATTGGTAACTTAATCAGAACACAAGTTGTGGAATATGCTTTGAAGCTATTATCACTACATAAAATACTATGTTTGTGACATGATAAATTATGTGCAAAAAAGTCGATACGAGACCCTAAGGATGGCCCTTAACATCCCGAGATGAAATTGAAAAGGCTAAACTAATTCTGATAATTTGGCCTCACATCGCGACACGGGCTCTTTGGCGTCGTGACGCGTATTAATTCATAACCGAGGCAGAGCCTCTATTTCCTCCACATCGCGACGCGACGTCCTTAGCGTCGCAACGTAACCCTGTGTGAGTTCGAGGCAGAGAGCCTCTGCTCAGCACACGTCGCGATGCAGGGAACATAGCATTGCGACGTGACTTTAAATTCGGGGTAAGTTCACCCTCTTCAATTACATGGCCCCAAGGTATCCTAACTCCAACACTATCACCTAAATAATTTCTCAAATCTTCAACATTGCTCAAAAGCTATCTCATCTCATCAACCCAACACAACCCATCATTTAGAATCATTAAATCCTCAAACATAAATTTCTCAATATATACTTACACATATATGTTGGACAATTATGACCCATAGCATCATTATTTGTAAAAGACATTGTGGTTTTTGTACAAATTAACTATGTGACAAAGGAAATTGCCAATTTATCAATTTGTAATTAGATTACTTGAATATATAAATGATAAAAGTCCTTATGATTAGTTCCAGATTAATAAGATATGAGACAATATCAATCCACTAAAGGTTTAATCATTAAATATCCCTAGTCGTAGTATTATCGAGACTGGACATCGATAATGTGGAATAGACTAGTGTTACATTTATGCGTGTTATGGAATCGTAACGGCATAGTTCTCATATATTTGGGTATTGGATACTCATGCAAGTGTAATAGGAGGTTCTATTTACCGATGGTACGGAAACAGTTTCACTTTGGATAGACCCATCAGAATCTCATTGGTAGTATAACTATGTGTCTATGGGAATCCGAATCAGGGTAGGTATATTTGGTCTTAACCTGAGACTTGCATCGTTAATACTTGCGACAATCAATACGCTTTGGTTTTGGTCGTCCGGGGCTTTAACAGGTTCTGTGTACGCCTCTTCTGGGTTTATTGAGAATCGTAGTGTATTGGGTGTGATATCAAGATGGAAATATCACTTTAGTCATATGGAGATGATGATCACGCATGGATACATAACTGGTACTCTATTATGTTGCAACTATCAGGATAATATGACAATGTCATGATTATCCGATTAAAGAGACTAGTTACTAGTGATCCGATATATGCTTCGTACGGGGCAGACACAATTCCAGCCCCAGGCCTATCATGTGACTTCTGATACTGGATTGTAATACGCAATACTTAGTATACTACGCCTGGTATAGATTATGTATTCCTTAAAAGAATATTTCTGGAGAATTGGGTAGGCATGGCGCTTTGCTAGAAGCCAACCATGTCTTGTAAATCGGTAAGAACGTGGTACGGGGTACGCATGTATTCGGATAGTCCGATGACCGGATTTATTGCCAACATATCCAGGAATCTCATGGGTCACTTCCCAAAGATTCACCAATGACGTTTGACTCGAACAAAATTAATCTGGAATTAGAGAGAAAATTATTATAGCATTAATTACGGCAAGAATTTATCTGGGATAAAATTGGAAAAGAAGAGAGAGAACGATTAATTTGGAATTAATCGATTAAATAATATATTCGATATATTATTTGAAATTAGATTTCAACACGAAATTAAAATTGGATTTTAATTCGGGCGAACGAATTAATTTAGAATTAATTCGTAAGCGACTTTAATAATAATATTGCAACGGCAAATTCGTTAATTCAGAATTAAATGAACCTGGGCCCGAGCGAATTTGCGTGTTGGATTGTTCGATTTAAATTCGTAATTTACAAGTGGTGGGACCCACTTGACTTACATCAACTAGTTTGACTTGTGATGGAAGTGGTTGGTGATTAAATCAAATCTTGGATGGCTTGTTTTACACACCAACACCAACCAACACACTTTGATTATTTTATTTCATTTGGAATGACATATACCTAATTGGATTTTGGTAAATGGATTAGATTTTAGAAATCAAATACAAGATAACAAAATTTTCTCTCCTCTCTCCCTCTTGTGCCGTGAACTCCCTCTCTCCATCTTTGAAGTTTTGCTTCAAAATTTCTTCTTGCTAGCACATTCAAGGAGTCAACCAAGGTGTTAGGGAAACTATTCCCAAGAGTTTGGAACATAATGAGAAGATTGAAGCTCTTCAACAACACAAAAAGTTTTGAACTTCATACATCCATCCAACCGAGCAATGTAAGTTTTTCCGCAACTTCTTTTAGTAATAACACGAATCATGACTTAGAAGATCCTTGGCATGTTCTAGGAACCCAACAATATAAACCTCATTCAATGCTAATATTATCATAACACTTATCAAAATACATGCCAACAACTTATTAATGCCAAATCTAACAATTCTCATGGCTAGGGTATGCTATATGCGAAATGAGGCTTTCTTTTTTCAAGCTTAAAACTGAAAAATGAGGAGAGGAAAAGATAAAGGAAACTTACTAAGCTTGGAAACATGCTATGACAGATCAAAATACTCTTGAATTGAAGTTAAATGTGAAAAAAGAAAAATCTCTTCATCCCCCTTTACTTTTACGCTTTTGGTGTGTGAAGGAGAGAGTGAATATGGAGCTCTTTATAGACAAAGTGGGGCTGATTTTGTGATGGAATAAGTGGTTTGTATTGTGCCACCTCACCTTTTTTCTAGTCTATTCCCGAAATTACTATAGTAGTCACAGATTTTATGATTTTTGACCTATTTCGGATTTGAATTTGGAAAAATGTCCAACGCTAAGATTTCCGAAGATATAACATTCATAAAAATCAGAGATTGTATAAAAAAGTTATGGCTCGATTACTAAAGGCTGTTTGGAATGAGTCATAAGCTAAGTTTCGTGTCGGAATTTCAAGGGATTTACCGAATATCCAAATGCCATTTTATGAGCACGTACTTGCTCAAACATAATTCATATCAAGTATTATGCTTCCGTACTATAATAGTCATCAGGCTATGGTAACGTGCAAGTCTCCAGGGTCACCAGATGTTACCAATTATCCCCATTAAATAGGATTCATCCTCGAATCCTTTTTAAAACTGGAATTCTAGAGTCTGCCTAGATCTGAAATTCTTGATACTGAATATCTTATCACAAGTTACATGTGTCACATGCTATTTCTTAGTTCACCAATTTTAACCGTCTACACACTCATTCACTACTTTATTCCATCAATTATATCATTACCTAGAGGGTACTCTATTCTGTCTACATGGACTGATATTTTACTATAAACTATATCATATTACCTGGTTTCACTATGAGTTAGCAACCATGACCTTTATCAAACTGATCGTTCATTCTTAAGCTCATAAGTATACATTACTCTTCTTCTTATCCTAATATCTATTTCATGCATGATACTTCTTGAATTCTTGATTGAGTGGCAATTCCTTGTTCTTGCCTCGTAAGAGTTCTACCGAATATTTAATATTACTGTCAAGCGACAACTATTGTTATGCCTTATAGTAATTTTATTCTTAGACTTCTAGCTATGACCAACCTTACTTGTCTCCATTTGGTTCTTCCTAACAGGTACTTTCGAACTTTTCTAGAAATATATAAAAGAATAATCTCTTGTATATTCCCTTATAGTAACTTTCATGGTTAAGCCTTTTTGGATGTACTGATTCCACTCCGATGCAAGTATATATAAAAGAATAATCTCTTGTATATTCCCTTAGCGTTGCTTACACATCTTAAACCAGTATTCATCTTAATAATTTGACTATATAACTCTTTTTTTTTTCACTAAGCTTCAACTGCTTAAGGGTTCTATTCTTTCAAGTTCTCACATTTCTGACTATTTGTGGGGCTTAGCACTTCATAATATAAGGTCTGATTCTTCTTGTACCTCTTGGTCACTAGTGTTATCTACTGAATGGCTTTATACTAAGGAGATCAATTATGGGTAGTTTCTTTGGGATCCTTCTCAATTGGCTTATAACTTTGAAGCAAGGTTCTCCGGCTGAGGTTAACTGTATGTATACTTTTGTTTGAACTGTATTACATGTTTTGACATCGTCACTGGCGGTTCGGTTTTAACTATAGTTCATACTCTATCTGTATTATTACTTTTGTTGTCACTATAATTTCGGTTACGACGTTTTACACCTACTTGTTTTCCATACCTAGTTGCATTCTGAGATCTCTCCTTTTTCTTATTGCTCCCATAGTCTTACTTTATCAAGTGGCAGTAATTGGATATATGCAAATATATACAAGTTCATAAATCCCATGTTTATCTGACGACCATTTACATGTGAAATACTTTATAACTTTCGCACTGTACTGGATGTAACATTGTAGTAAACTTATCTTCTCGATTCCATATTACACTACACACCTACTAAGAACCTCCATAAGGCTCATGCTCTCTCAAACTCCTACCGTACTCCATTGTAGCCTGTTACTTGACTTTCCTCCTTATCTCGGTTTCTTAAATCTCTTAAGTCCGTACTTCCTTGGAAACTCCATATATTAATACATGTTTTGGCATCAGATAGGGCCGCACTATCAACCATAACATCTATATGCGGTAGAGGAAAATCATCTTTCGGGTAAGCCTTGTTGAGATCTATGTAATCCACACACATTCTGACTTTCCCGTCTTTCTTCGGTACTGGCACAATATTTGCTAACCACTCAGGATACTTCACTACTTCCAAGAACCCCACATCTATCTGCTTCTTAACCTCTTCTCTAACCTTCTCGGCCCATTCTGGTCTCATCCGTCGGAGTTTCTGTTTCACTGGCCTCATATTCGGATAAGTGGGTATTGTGTGCTGGGCAATGCTTCTGTCTACCCCAGGCATGTCCTCATAGGACCAAGCAAACACTTTGGCATATCTGACCAATACTTCTTCTAATTTCTCCCTCTCCTCGGAGGTAACTTCACTTGCAATCAGAATTTCCTTGGGGTTCTCAGATGTACCCAAGTTAAATGCAGTAGTTTTGGCTGAACTGATATCAAATATGCTTGATTCATGTAGAGCAAATGGAAATGACTCAGGCAAGTAAGCAAAATAAATGTCTTTATTATTGGATAGTGCAGAAGTACATTCAAACAAATCAGGAAGGTAAATGTCTTCCTCATCTATAGACAGTTCTTTCTCTGCAACCAGGTTTTCTTCAGGCTTTTTATCCTCTCCCAGAGTCAGGCTCTCCAACTTCATCAGTTCTTCTTCCCAATTCTCTGCTTCTTCCATAACTTCTTCGGCCAGCAGCTTCTTGCCCAGCATCTCTTGGAATATCTCGAAACCAGGCACCACAATCCCGCTAACTTCTATTGGTTCGGGCTCACCCTGAAACTCTGAAGCCTTCACAAAACAATCTGCCTTTTTCAACCCTTTCTTTTTAACCTTCGAATTTTCTTCATCAGATTTGTACCCCAAACCCCTTCGAGTAGTATGTCCTCTGAAGTCTGGCAGTTTTGAACCCTCACCCGGCTCGAACTTCATTTTTCCCATGATCCTAGCTACCTTAGGATCCACCCATTCCTCAAAATTTGCCGACACTTGGAACCTCGTGAAAGGTTGTATTTCCAAAGCAGCCACAACATTGTCTACCTCAGCTCGGATGGCAACAATCTCTCTCTCATACGGGAACTTAATCATCTGATGCAAAGTGGAAGACACACCCATAAGTTTGTGAAACCAAGGCCTTCCCAACAATAAAGCGAAAGTAACCGGAATGTCCAACACCGTGAAATCAACATCATCTTCAATTGGGCCCACTTTGACCACTGCCAATAAAGTACCCTCAACTCCTTGTTTGCTGTCATCATAAGCTTTGATGGTCATACCGGAGGGGTCCAAATCTGTCGTTTTCATACCCAGCTTGGCCAAAATCTTCAACGGGCACACATTAATGGATGAGCCGTCATCCACCATCACACAAGAGGTCATTTTAACCCCTCACTTCAGCTCTGATAAACAAAGGTCTATTATGATTTCTCCCCCTCAGCTGGGTTCTTCTTCCTCAGAAAACGTAATTGCCTGCAAAGCCTCCTTTTGCACTGACCCAACAAACATTGCGGGGTTGGCATCCTCCGTCACCACTATCTTGCTTAAGGCCTCAACCATGGCCCGCCTGTGCTCCTGAGATGCACACAACAAATCCCAGATACTCACTTGTGCTCGGGTTTTCCTCAACTGATGCAGCACTACATCTCCCTCGTCATTATCCCTATTTTCTGCCACTTCTCTTCCTCCAGTCAAGACTTCTTTACCCTTATCAGTCATATCATTGTAGAAACGCCCGCTGAGTGTCATACCCCACACTTCTTCTTCATCACTACTAGAGAAGTCCGCTGATGAGTGGTATTTATATCACTATTTCCCACTCATTTAACTTAATATTTTGTATAGTTTCTTGAGTTTTGTGAATATTTTGATATGTTTTGTGTTATTTTGTAGATAAATAAAGTTTCAGGACATTCTGGAAGTAATTTGGAGCAAAACAGGAAAAACTGGACAAAAAGGGCAAAATCGTCTTTTAAGCGTCGCGACGCTGAAGCCTTGCGCGTCGCGACGCCCAGCATACGCCGGAATTGCTAACCTGCGCCGAGGACACATGGACCAATCAGAAAGTTTGCTAAAGTGCGCCGCTTGCTAAAATGCGCCGATCATGCTATCTTGCGCCTGACACGTGTCGCCATCACAACAGAGATGCTAAAATGCGCCGCTGCCACATGTCGAGATCTCACGATGTCGACAATCGCCCGCCACACATCATCGTGACGTCATCAATGACGTCATGAACAGTGCCACATAATTGGAGTGACGTAAGCAATGACGTCATGAACAGTGCCACGTCATCGGATAAGATCTGATCTCTTAGCCGCCTCGCCACGTGTCGCCTCCTTGTGCCACATCTCACTGTTCCAGCGTCGCGACGCTGGGGACTTCAGCGTCGCGACGCCCAAACCAAATTTTGCCTATAAATTCAGATTGAAATTTCAGAATTCGACACACCTCTCTCTCTCTTCTTTTAGTTTTTTTATTTTTTTTATTTTTAGTTTTGTAAATAATTTTAATTACGTTTTGTAATAATAGTAATTTAATTTTTACTTTTTTACTTTTTACAGTTTTTACTATTCATGAGGAAGTAATTTCCCAGCTAGGGTGAAAGGTAATTCTTTTACTGTTACTATTTAGATTAATCTCCCTTAAAAATAATATATTCACTATTTAAAATACTGAATTAAAAAAGGATACCGCTATATTGGTCGGTTGGCAATTTATTTTAATCTGGTTTAAACCTGACTAATCAAGGATACCGCTATATTGGTCGGTTGGTAATTTAATTATGATACCGCCTTAATGGCTGGTTGGACTAAATTTGACTTAATCAGGATACCGCCAGATTGGTTGGTTGGTAATATTATCACAAGTTTATATATTATTTTATGGGAGATATCTAAATTAGTAGTAGTAAAAGTAATTCCTTTTACCTTAGCATTTTATTGTATTTTACTTTTCAGCTTTACTTTATGTCTTTTACTTTTATGTCTTTACTAGTCCTAGTTATGTGTTAGCTATCTAGGGGTTGTGATGAATTTTAATATCACCGGTTTATAAGAGGTTATTTTATAGTTTGGGTAATTTAAAGGTTTATTTATTAAGTCTTAAGCTTAATGCTTCTTGTTGTCTGATCACCAATAAGATTGATGTGGTAAATCTAAAATGAACTAGACATAGGGATTTTAGGTTTAAGCCTTGGACTTAATAGCCCACGATCTTCCTTGAGGATAGATAACCCTTTAATAGATTTCCTTAAAGGATAGGAATATACATGTCGGGCGGGGGTAGCCATAATTGGAACTTAAACTTAATGAATCCAGATAATTTGGTTGACATAGACATATGGTTCAATTGGGTTAAACTGGGTATTTGCGTCTGACCATCGACAGAGGCTTTTGCATAATTTAGTGTTCCATGTTAGTAAACTGATTTATTACACAAACATAAAATAACCACTTCATCTTTTAAATGATATTAAAATGAATCACAACCCTAGATCTTTATATGATTTTGTTATTTTCCTTAGTATTTTCTTTTGTCTTTTTATTTATTTTGTAAAACCACATTCAACCAATCAAACAATCATTCTCCTCACCCTCAATTAGATATCTGTAAATAAATAGATTCAATAATTAATAACAACAATAGGAATTAAGTCCTCGTGGGATCGATATTTTTATACTACTTGAACGATACGTGCGCTTGCGTTATACGTGTGTGTTTACGTCGGTCAAGTTTTTGGCGCCGTTGCCGGGGACTTATATTTCTTGAGTTGTTAATTTTGAAGCTATCCAATTTACTTGTATCTAATTTTCTTTATCTTTATCTGTAATTTTTATTTCTTTATTGTATTTTCAGGTGGTTAAAAAATGGAACACTACTGGGAGATTGAAAGATTACGAGCTTTACAAGAAGATACACCCCAAATCTGGGAGCAACAGTTCGGTTTTCTGAGGCCTGTTGTCCAGCCCAACAATTATCACTGGATGCCAGAACCAAGCACTATTACATTTGCTCATCAGAACGAAATGGGGAGATGTGTGATTTGTGATGGTAACCACCCGAGCGATCAATGCATTTACTTTTCAGAGTGGCCGAATTATCAGAATCATTCAAGGTATGAAGAACCATCACATTTTCCATCTTATCCACCATCCACCCATGATTTCCATCAACAATCAGAACCATCAGAGGAAAATCAGTTGATTCACATGCTCAAAGATTGGCTCGAAGAACGGGAAGTTCAATTAGATGCACAAATTCAGAGACAATCAGAAATCCTTCAAAGAATGACAGATCAAGTAAGACAATTAACAGAAAACCAGAACTACATACCGCACGAACCAGTTTCAGATGACACTGATGAAGCCTTCAAGTACCCAGAAATCCACAATGACACCTTAACAGAGGAGGAGGCTGAGCAGTATCAACAACCAGAGGTATCAGTTCAGGAGTCCAAACCAGCAAAGTCTCTATTTGACTTTTATTATTCAGATTCTGATTCTGACGAAGAAGCTGAGCTATTTGTACCAACTGCACCAACAACGGAGGATCAAACTTTCAATCCTCAAAATGAAGATCTTGGAGATTCCATTGCACAAATGTTTGATGAAGATCTACCTGAGCCAATCATTTCAACCAGATCAGAGGATGAAGACCTAAAATCTGACATTTCTTTTCATCCTCAAGGTGAAAATTTTGAAACATGTATTTCACAGATGACGGATAAAGAATTGAATACGGAAATTTTAAAATTCATCTGTGAAGAAAAGGTGGAGAAAGAAGCAAAGCAAATAAAGGAGCAAATGTCTGACCTTAATAAAGATCCAGAGCATTCAGGAGAAACATCGCTGTTTTGGGGAGTACAAATCAAAGATATCACCCAGAAGCTTGACAGAATGCAACTTCCATTCCAAGTCAAGCACCATAAAAGACCTCCTGATTTTCTTTCTTTCTTTGCAGGAACCACTGGAACAACAACGAGTAAAAAGGTGGCACGAGCACTGAATGAAACAAAATTCTTTTTGCCACTTTACCGTTGGAAGAGACTCTTCAAAAGCAACGCTCACGGGATTGTCTTTAATCGGACGTCCAAAACAACACTGAAACCTCCTCAACAGATAGATTTCAGTCACGTCTGGCTGAAGACGAAAAATTTAGCGCTAGCAGGGAGGCAACCCATGCAATTTGTTGTATTTATTTTTGTGTGTGAACTTTTTAATTTGTGTGTTAGTTTTGCAGGAAAAATTAAAAAATGGAATTTTTTAGGACAAAGCAAGCCAGTGCAAGCGAGATTTTCAAAATAAAAATTTGACAAAATCACAAAGATACAAAGTTGATCCAGAAGAGACGGCCAAGTAAGGAGACATCTCTTGAGACGCGTCCCTATGGATTTATCCGTCGCAAGACTTGGTTTTGCCAAAAAAAAAAAAAATTCCTGCATCAAAACCCTAACCCTGAAGAACAGAGTGTCGCGACGCTAGGCAATTTTCAGCGTCGCGACGCTGACTCGAAATCAGAGACATAAGCAGAGGCGCCGCAGATCTCATTTTTACTTCTTCTTCTTCCTCAAACACCACCAAGACCCACGACCAAAACCGAACCAGCCATCACTGCCGTCCAGCCACCTCGCCGAGACCGAGACTAACGAAACCAAGCCGGCCGACCAGAAACCCAAGACGAAATCAACACAAGCCGAGATCTACCAAACCAAGACCAAGCCGAGACAAACCCAGACCGACCGTGAACCACCGAGATCCAGCCACCTTCACTTAGATCCAACCGCACCAACAACCACCGCGAGCCACCCTTGTCGTGACCGAGCCACTACCTTCATGACCGTGACCGAGTCTTCGCCAACCGAGATCCACACCATGAGCAGCCACCAGGAACCAACAGAACCGAGAGCCATCGCCGAGATCCACCACCGTGAGAACCACTACCGTCGAAACCAAAACCATCTTCACCCTTTGCCGTGAGCCTCATCACCGAGAACCAAGCTTCGCCGAACCCACCAAGATCCATCACAGCCACTTCAACCACAAACCAAAACCGAGAAGAAAACCTGCCCCAGCAACCCAATCGCCGAGCCCACCTACAACCGAGACCCTTGCCGTGACCGAGCCCTTCCTTCGCCAAGTCAAAACAGAGCCATCATCATCAACCACTCACCATCAACAAACAGAGCTGAAACCCAACAGCCACCAAATCTTCACTGCCGAGAGTACCACCACTGCACCAAAATCAAAACTGAAATTACGGTAATGATTTGATAAAAATTGATTTGGTAATTGCGATTGAATTCGGTGATTTGGTTGATTGTGACTTGGTAATTGAAATTGCGAAGTGTTGATATTTAATGTGATTCGTAGTAATTGGGGGTGAAGTGTGGAGACAGATTGATATTTGGAGTGTTTGTGGTATTTGAGTAGATTTAGGAATTGTGGATTGTTGGAAAAACAGAGGAGATTCTGCCAAATTTTCAGAAAAATGCCGAAGAGAGCGAGGGGTTCGACGTCTGCAGAACCTAATTTTGATAGTTTTAAGTTTGTCTCAGCGGCTGCAGAGCAGCGTTATGAGAGGGGATTGACAAAGAAGGCCGGGATCATTGAGAGAGGTTTTGAGATTCCCTCTGAGTTATTTCCAGATATAGACAGGGTGATTGCCGACAGACACTGGCAGAAACTTTGCCAGCAACCCAAACCGGCGTGCATCACAGTTTTCCGAGAATTTTACGCGAATGCTGCTCAGCATGTCGCTTATCAGGTTATGGTGAGAGGGAGACAGATTGCCTTTGACTCGGTGACGATCAATAAATTTTATGGGATCCCGGAGATGGAAGTGGATGATTATACGGCAATGAGGAATGAAATTGAGATTTCGTAGATGACAGATGAGTTATGTGTCCCCAATGCCACCTGAGAAATGAGCAGCAGTGGGGAATACATAAAGATGAGATCCAGGTTTCTTAAACCAGATGCGAGAGTTTGGTTTCACTTCCTCACGAGATCACTCATTCCGGGTACCCACATCACTTTTGTCACCAGAGAGAGGATGGTTCTATTGTACTGTTTGATGACGGGGCTATCCATTGACGTGGGAGTGCTTATTTCTACAAATATTGCTTGGGCTGCTACCCAGTCGCAAGCTGGATTGTATTACCCTTACCTTATCACTTCCTTATGCACTTTGGGTATGGTTCCAGTCGACCCGCAAGAAAAACCTATGCAGCCCATGACAGCTCTGACTCCCCGACTGATACAGCAGCTTCGAGCAGAGAGACAAACTCAAACTGGAACATCTTCTTCCGCACAGCAACAACAACAACCATTTCAGTCACCACAAAGATCATCAAGGCCTCGCACTATTTCTCATGAAATTCGTCATTTGGGATCTCGTGTGGATTATATGCTTCAATATAACAGAGCAATCGGCCAAGCACTACAACAAATGGCAAATGATTTGCACATTACTGTTCCACAGTTCCCAGACCCACCATCTGACGACAGCAACGAGGAGGAGACTGACGCGTAAACTTGGTATCATTGATCCTATCTTTAGTTTTTGTTTTGAACTCATTGGGGACAATGCTTAATTTAGGTTTGGGGGTGCAATGCTTTTGTGTTAAAACTTTCCGTTAAAATTTTTCATTTATGCAAAAAAAATTCCGTTAAAATAATGGGAGTTCTTTAGTTGATTAGTATCTTGTTTTTTGTTGTATGTTAATTTTATTTTTAGTCCAAATTTTTTTCGAAAAATGCAAAAAAAAAAAGTTGAAAATTTTTCAAAAATTACAAAAATATTTTGCATTTTTTGTGTTGACTAAAAAAGTGAAATTGGTAAAGGATAGCCGAGTAAGGAGTTTTCACTCCTGAGACGTATCTTAAACCATCTATTTCGAAACAAGTTAATTTTTGTTTATTTCCTTTTGAATTATTTAATTTGTAAATTCTCCATAATACTGACTAAAATGGATCTTCATATGCTCAGTTGGCAGGTATTATCAACATGCATAGTAACATATGGACATGAGCTGAAAGTGAAAAGTTTGTAATATTCAGTGCTCTAGTTTAATTGGAGGAATCATCTCAAAAAGCAATGGAGTATAAAAAAAAATTAATAAATTTCTGATGTAGAAAAATAAAGTATCTAAGATCCGGGTTATTAAGTCTGTAAGGGTGTTTTAACACCCAGTGCCCTAAAACCAAATGGTTTGGGAGTCACTGACCCAAAGCTCGTTACATGGATCGAAGATGCTGCAAAAATATATATATCTGAAGTCTGAGTAATTAAGTCCGTAGAGGTGTCTTAACACCTGGTGCCCTAAAGCCAACTGGTTTGGGGAGCCACCGACCCAAAGCTCGCTACATAGACGAAAGGTATTGTATATAAATAAAAAGTCAAAATTCAAAAAAATCAAAGAAAAAATCAGAAAAATCAGAAAAATTATTCCATTGCTACAAAAAGATGTGAAATCTGATAGAACTTTAGGACAAAAATATTACTCTCTTATCAACTGCACTTATGACTGTTGTGGGAAAAAATGAGTTGATTAATATTTTGTTGGCTGTGTATATGGAGAATGGTAAAAATAATCGGAGAATTTACTTATTCGATAATTTAGAATAAAACAAAACAACTAGTAACTTGGAGTAGAAGTTTCACTTGATTAGTCACTACTACTTCTTTATTCTCTTTTCGCTTCTTTTTGCTTTTGTGTGCATTAGTTTTAACTAACTTTTTACTTTTGTAAAATGTTTGTGGGTATCATTGCTGTAAACCCTCACGAGACTACAACTCGTCCACTAGGGACACCTAGGGGTTTAAAGGCTTGTTGCATACGCTAAATGCATCCGTGATCCCTACGAAAGTGGCTTAGTTAAATTTTATCATGTTATTTATTTAATGTTTTGCTCGAGGACTAGCAAAATGTTAGGTTTGGGGGTGTGATGAGTGGTATTTATATCACTATTTCCCACTCATTTAACTTAATATTTTGTATAGTTTCTTGAGTTTTGTGAATATTTTGATATGTTTTGTGTTATTTTGTAGATAAATAAAGTTTCAGGACATTCTGGAAGTAATTTGGAGCAAAACAGGAAAAACTGGACAAAAAGGGCAAAATCGTCATTTCAGCGTCGCGACGCTGAAGCCTTGCACGTCGCGACGCCCAGCATACGCCGGAATTGCTAACCTGCGCCGAGGACACGTGGACCAATCAGAAAGTTTGCTAAAGTGCGCCGCTTGCTAAAATGCGCCGATCATGCTATCTTGCGCCTGACACGTGTCGCCATCACAACGGAGATGCTAAAATGCGCCGCTGCCACGTGTCGAGATCACGATGCCGACAATCGCCCGCCACACATCATCGTGACGTCATCAATGATGTCATGAACAGTGCCACATAATTGGAGTGACGTAAGCAATGACGTCATGAACAGTGCCACGTCATCGGATAAGATCTGATCTCTTAGCCGCCTCGCCACGTGTCGCCTCCTTGTGCCACATCTCACTGTTCCAGCGTCGCGACGCTGGGGACTTCAGCGTCGCGACGCCCAAACCAAATTTTGCCTATAAATTCAGATTGAAATTTCAGAATTCGACACACCTCTCTCTCTCTTCTTTTAGTTTTTTATTTTTTTTTTTTAGTTTTGTAAATAATTTTAATTACGTTTTGTAATAATAGTAATTTAATTTTTACTTTTTTACTTTTTACAGTTTTTACTATTCATGAGAGAAGTAATTTCCCAGCTAGGGTGAAAGGTAATTCTTTTACTGTTACTATTTAGATTAATCTCCCTTAAAAATAATATATTCACTATTTAAAATACTGAATTAAAAAAGGATACCGCTATATGGTCGGTTGGCAATTTATTTTAATCTGGTTTAAACCTGACTAATCAAGGATACCGCTATATTGGTCGGTTGGTAATTTAATTATGATACCGCCTTAATGGCTGGTTGGACTAAATTTGACTTAATCAGGATACCGCCAGATTGGTCGGTTGGTAATATTATCACAAGTTTATATATTATTTTATGGGAGATATCTAAATTAGTAGTAGTAAAAGTAATTCCTTTTACCTTAGCATTTTATTGTATTTTACTTTTCAGCTTTACTTTATGTCTTTTACTTTTATGTCTTTACTAGTCCTAGTTATGTGTTAGCTATCTAGGGGTTGTGATGAATTTTAATATCACCGGTTTATAAGAGGTTATTTTATAGTTTGGGTAATTTAAAGGTTTATTTATTAAGTCTTAAGCTTAATGCTTCTTGTTGTCTGATCACCAATAAGATTGATGTGGTAAATCTAAAATGAACTAGACATAGGGATTTTAGGTTTCAGCCTTAGACTTAATAGCCCACGATCTTCCTTGAGGATAGATAACCCTTTAATAGATTTCCTTAAAGGATAGGAATATACCTGTCGGGCGGGGGTAGCCATAATTGGAACTTAAACTTAATCAATCCAGATAATTTGGTTGACATAGACATATGGTTCAATTGGGTTAAACTGGGTATTTGCGTCTGACCATCGACAGAGGCTTTTGCATAATTTAGTGTTCCATGTTAGTAAACTGATTTATTACACAAACATAAAATAACCACTTCATCTTTTAAATGATATTAGAATGAATCACAACCCTAGTTCTTTATGACTTTTGTTATTTTCATTAGTATTTTCTTTTGTCTTTTTATTTATTTTGTAAAACCACATTCAACCAATCAAACAATCATTCTCCTCACCCTCAATTAGATATCTGTAAATAAATAGATTCAATAATTAATAACAACAGTAGGAATTAAGTCCTCATGGGATCGATATTTTTATACTACTTGAACGATACGTGCGCTTGCGTTATACGTGTGTGTTTACGCCGGTCATCCGCCCAGAAACTTTTCCCATGTTCAGTTTTATCTTCACTGTTACTATCCCAAATCCCAAGGCAAACGGCTTGAAGGTCAAAGGATTTGAAGACAAGGTTCTCGGGTAGGCCAGAGTTTATCATATAGGGTGGTGGCGGGATAGAGTGGTAATTTGGTAAAGGGTTCTGGTGTGTGTTGGGGTGTTCTGTTTCAGGGTCGGGTATCTTTTTTAAGTCTATAAGGTCCTGGATTTCATGGCGGAGTCGGGTACAGTTGTCGGTATCGTGGCCTTTCTGTTGGTGGAATTGGCAATATTGGTTTAGGTTGAGATGTGGTGGTGGAGGGTTTGGGAGTGGTTTGGTTTTTAGGGGTTTCAGAACTCCTTGTCTTTTCAATTTCTCCAACACCTTGGACATGGGCCTACCAAAGTTAGAGAATCTCCGGTTTCGGATAGCGGCAATCTCAGTAGAAACGGGCTTTGTTCCCGATGTCCCCCTAATGGGCCTCCTGTTTATAGACCATAGAATTTTCTATTCTCGGCCTCTTCTTCCTCAATATCCATGACAGTTTCCCTCAACTTTCGGAAGTCATTGATCATGGAGGTCATCCTCCTCAGTTTCCCATAGATGGAGGGCTTGGTGCCCTTAATGATCATTTTTATCTGGTCCTTCTCTGAGGGCCTGGTCTGCATCTTTAGGAGCCGGCTTCTCCAGCGGTCCACATACTCCTTGAAACTCTCTTCCGGTTTCTACCTGGTGTTCTCCAGATCACGGAGTGACAGATCTATCTCCAAGTCTGTGACATACTGTTTCAGGAATGCATCAGCCAATTCCCTCCAATCTTCCCTTTCTTTCTTCTCAAGGCCGTGGTACCATACCACCGGTGCCCCTCGAGTGACATTCCAAACATCTTCTGTACCTGTCGCTTTGTCAAACCCACAGAACTCATAACTGATACATACTGACGGAGTTGAACCCTCGGATCCCCATTCCTGTTGAACTTAGCCATATCTGGCATTTTGAACTGAGTAGGCAACTGTTCTTCGAAGGTCATTGCCTCATAATCTAACAACTCTTCATGTTTACCCTTCATTTTGCGGGTAACTGTTTCAACCTGATCCCGAAGCTTCTAAAATCCTGCCTGAGACCCAATCACTCTACTTGTTGCATACTCTGCCATGTCGCCATCAAAAGCGGGGATATCATCCCCCAACCCATTCGGAGGCTCCTCGCGCCTCACATTCTCAGAATTCCCCCCAGCACGGGGTACATCCATACCAGCCACAACAGTAGTCAAGGCTTGCAACTGTTCAGTAATTTTGGCGAGACCGTTTTCCAACTGATCTATCCGGGATACCTCACTATCGGATGTACTCATATCTTTTACCTGCCTTTTAGTGAGTCTTCCCTCTTTTCTAACCCAACAGGAATCTATGATGTCTTTTAGAGACATGAAGGGTGTTAACAGGACATATGTATACATGAGATGAATGAGATGCATGCGATACAAGGGATATATTGACTTATTAAAATTTTCACACAAATCGGCCCATCATCATTTTAGAAGCTTTTGGGCTAACTGCCATATGAGTGAACTCGTCCCAGTTTAAATGGCCCAACAAGTTCACATCTCATGGCAAGAAGTCCAATCGTATCCAAATGATAATGCTCCCAAGCACAAACATATAATTACCCATTGGCGTTTTAGAAGCTTTCGGCCCAATCATCATAAGATACGTTCTTGTCCCAGTTTAAATGGCCCAACAAGCCCATAAGTCATGACAAAAGGTCCCAATGGATCCAAACGACAATGTTCCCAAACACAAGCATACAAAATTAATTTCTACAGAGTGGCCTATCAACATTTCAGAAGCTTTTGGCCCAATCATAATAGGATACGAACTCGTCCCAGTTTAAATGGCCCAACAAGTTCGCATTTCTGACAAGAAGTCCAACTGCATCCAAATGAGGATGGTCCACAAGCACAAGGAAAGTTGCTATAGGCTATACAATCCCGGTCTACGTGTGGGCTTGCGGGAGTGTAGTCAAAGACTCTCGCTGGTGAAGGATTGCCCACAACTAGGTCTCCCCACTCAAGGGTTCGAGCGACCAAGTGAGCGCACCTTTTTTATACCCTAAAGTACGTGCCAACAAGCTATGGTGTGACTGACTGTCAATGGATTTCCCGTTGTAGATTCCCTAGAGGGAGGGTGGAGCGAGGCTCTCTTAAGTACCCTAGCCTCTTAGGCTCTTATCATTTGGTGACAGGAATAAACAACGAGTCCTCCAAATTAGTCCATCACAATAGGCTACGAGTAAGTGATTATCTAGGTGCCTTCGCAGCTTTTCCTTATAGAAAGGTAGTGAATGAGGGAAGACACCAAACCATTACCTAGCCCTAAAGTGCCTTTGATTAAACCCCTTTTAACCCACAGTAGACACGGTTAACTTAAAGCACAAATCATAATATTACAAGACATTATTTCGGGGCCGATTCTTTATCCCCAGTGGAGTCGCCAGACTGTGGGAACACAGGAACTGGGTGACGCATGCTGTCCTGGACTCGCGGCCCAGTTGGGAGTACGGAGTAGCCCGCGGGGACTAAACCAGAGAATAATGGAGTCACCACCCAGTGTGAACCAGGAAAATGAGATTTAAGGCCACACTCACCCCTCGCAAGGGAAGACCTCAAACCGTTGGGTTCGGAATGGTCCCTTACTTATGTCACATGTAATAAAATGATTTGTGCAATAATCTAACCAAGCCTATGCAATATATTTCCAAGGATAATTTACTCCTAAGTTCGTATGCATATGTACAAAGCTCATGTCTAAGTTTACATATAACACATTTTCATATTCGCATACAACCTATTTGCATACAATCTATTTCCAAATTCATGCATAAAGATAAATCGACATACGAAAAGCATACGATTTCACATTGGTAGATACAGAAGCGCAAACGAATAGCATTCATACAAGCATGCATATTAAGGAAAGACAATTAAGCGCATAATGGAAACAGATAACTAAAAAGGTAATACAAATGCATAAGGTAAAAAGAGACAACTATATGCTAAAATAGACATGTCGTGATGTGATGAAAAAGACTCAGTTCAGTGTATGAGCGTTCATGTAGCGTTCGAAAACGTGTTCGAAAGGTAAACAGAAGGTTCACGTTCGTATAGCGTTCGAGAACGCGTACGAACGGAACCAGACCTGATGCATGATGAAACCAAGAAAATGCGTGCGCGTTCTCGTAGCGTTTGAGAATGCGTTCGAACGGTAAACAGAAGGTTCACGTTCGTATAGCGTTCGAGAATGAATCGAACGGAACCAGACCTGATGCATGATGAAACTAAGAAAATGCATAGCGTTCGAGAACGTGTTCGAACGGTAAACAGAAGGTTCGCGTTCGTGTGGCGTTCGAGAACGCTTTCGAACGGAACCAGACCTAATGCATGCAACACATACATAGACGACCAAAATCCATAATGTAGGACCTCACGTATCCGATTGAACTCATCTCGCATCTAATCGAATATACAATATCCAGCGCGGCAAAGCATCGTGGTAAAGGATTTTAACCTCTCAAAATAGAGGACCTTTAATTGCGCTTACTAAGCCCATGCGCAAACAACACAATACATATATAAAGAAGTAAAGACAACAATATCGGACTTCGCGTATCCGATTAAACATATCTCACATCCAATCAAATATACATTATCCGGCACGGCAAAGCATCGTGGTAAAGGATTATAACCTCTCAAAATAGAGGACCTTTAATCGCACTTACTAAGCCCATGCGCTTTATCTCATCATAATGCATATAAAAATAGAAACAACGATATCGGACTTCGTATACCCGATTGAACACATCTCACATTCAAACGAATATACATCGTCCGGCGTGGTGAAACATCATGGTAAAGGATTTTAACCCCTTTGAAATAGAGGACCTTTAATCGCACATACTAAGCCCATGCGCTTGACCTCATCATTACTCAAACAAATAAGATGCAGAAAATAAATGACGACAATAAACAAATCAAGATAAAATAAAGTATGTGCCGTGTACTCAAGTGGTACGTGGAGTTGTATCCCGAGTACAGATCATACTACCGTCCATTCGGAATCGGCTATGAAATTTATGTCCGGGTTTCCATCCTATATACCACGAGAGGCGACACATCTTTCATTCATTCAAGGGCCACAATCATACACTAATAAACGACTCTCATGCGACAAAGATGAATAAAACAATTAAAAAGATAGATGGAAATAAAAGGAAAAGTACCCTCAGGTCTAACCTTTTATGTCGACTCTCGGAAGTACGGTGTACAGTCGTCGAAAAATGGGGAAATGCTTCGCAACTCCTCCGGTTCACAGGTTCACGCCTTTCCTCGCTGTTCCACTGCTCAAGCCATTGTTTTGACTCTGATTCGCTGCTGTTTCGACTCCGATTCGCTGCTGTATTGCTACTTTATTTCTGCTGTATTTTGGTCACTGTTTTTGGTATTTTAGGCTACTGTTTTTGGGTGTTTCTAAAGGCTTTAAGTACAGTTTTGTTGGTTTTCTATAAGGTCCCAAGGTCAAACAAGACATGAAATTATGTGTGAACACATCAACGGAGGTAGCGGAATACTCACATTGATCGGTTGAGTCGATTTGGAGACGATTCAAGCCCAAAAACGCACTGCCTTTCACGCCCACTGCATGCAGTCCACTGCCCTGCAAAACAGAAAATTGGGTGAAGAAACGGAGCTCCAATCTTCGTCGGATGGATCCCGTCTCATGGGGGAACCTCCCTACCACCTTCGCAAGACTCGTAGTGTGCTAGCACTTGCGGTTTTCACCATGAAAACCCAACTCTTGCTCCCCTAAACTCACGCCCAAACTGGTTCAAAACCAGTGAAGAAATGGCCACCATTACCGTGAGAGGAAGAGAGAAATTTTGAGAGAAAAATGTGTTATGTTCATTAAAATGATTTACCAAAAATCAATTTATATTTATGCCATAATTTATTAAATTAATAATAAATTTATGACACAACACATGCAATAGCTTAGAGTGTCAAACACTCAATTTCCATGCAATAACATTGAGTGCATTGTACACTATCTACATGCAAAGCATTAGAATGACATGTGTCATGTGGGCCCCACACGTTTCCAAATGAAAGTGGGCCCAAGTGCACTCACGCGTTCGGGTTCGATATTTCCGAAATACCGAGCTTACGTCGCGACGTTAATTCAATCGAATTTAAATAAATAATTACGCCTGGCGAAATTATTATTTACGTCGCTAACGAATTAATTCTGAATTAACTCGTTTGCCCGAATTTAAAATCTAATTTTAATTCCGCGTCGAAATCTAATTTCGTTTAATATATCGAATATATTAATTCATCGATTAATTCCAAATTAATCGTTCTCTCTCTTTAGACGACATTTTATCCCGGATAAAATATCTCCGTTATTAATCCTAGATTAATTTTCTCTCTCTTCTATTATAATCCCAGATTATTCAAGAGTGCGAGTTGTGCGTCATCGGTGGATTATCGGGAAGCGACCCATGAGATCCCCGGATAATCTGGCAGTAAATACGGTCGTCGGAGTATCCGAATCACGTACGTACCAAGTACTACGTTCTACCGATTTACGAGACAAGGTCGACTCCTAGCAAAGCACCAAGTCTTCCCAGGTTCTCCGGACATATTCATCAAAGAATATCTAGATCTGTATCAAGCGTAGTATACAATTGTATTGTGTATATTGGCCCAGTATCGGATAATCACGTGCTAGGGCTGGGGCTGGATAAGTGTCTGCCCCGTCCGAAACACATATCGGATGTCTGGTAACTAGTCTCTATAATCGGATATTCATGACCTGGTCATAATATCACGATTGGATGCGCATCACTAAAAGAGCACTAATACCGTATCCTGCGTGACATCATCTCCATTATGACTGGAGTGACACTTCCGTCTTGACATCACATCCAATGTTTACCGATTGTCGTAAGTATTAGCGATGTAAGTCTCAGGTTAAGACTATACACACCTACCTTGATTTCGGCCTCCCATAGACACCTAGTCATAATACCAATGGGATTCCGAAGGGTCTATCCAGAGCGAAGCTGTTTCCCGTACCATCGGTGAAACACGACCTCCTATCGCACTTGCACAAGTATCCAATACTTATATATATGAGAACTATGCCGTTGTGCCCTCACAACGCGCACAAGTGCAATACTAGCCTATTCCGCATTATCGATGTCCAGTCTCGATAATACTACGGCTAGGGATATTTAATGATTAATCCTTCGTGGACTGATACTGTCTCATATCATCTCAATCCAGGAACTAATCATAGGGACCTCTCTTCATTTATATATCTAAGGTGATCTAATCACAAATGACGAGAGTGCAATTTCTTGTTACATAGTTAATTTGCTACAACAACACAATGATCTGTGCAAATAGTGACGCTATGGGTCATTTTGTCCAACAATCTCCCACTTGGCACATTGCGAGTCACTCAAGTGCCCTACACCCGAACTATGTAAGGTTCGCTCAAATTGCTGAGGAAAGGTTTTCGTCAGCGGATTTGTTCGATTATCGTTTGACGCGATTTATACGATCATCACATCGCCACGATGTATGATCCGAACGAATCAGATGATATAGAAGTATATATCTGGATCGTCGATGAGACCTTTAATTCCTTAGCCTGTGCTGACGCCTAGCTCAGCTGCTAACAGAACTATATCTAATCTAATTAGATTTATTTTCGACCCAAAAGACTTCTATTGCTGCCTCAGCTGCAGCAATAATCCGCGTTTGTTGTTTGTTCGGTAACAGTTATCTTGCTTGGAATATTTCCAACTCACTGTCCCGGTGTTCAAACTTTATAGTACCGCAGTATTTAACTGTTTGGAAACTTGCTGTAGTGATCCCAGTCACTTCAAGTTCTCCTTCTCCATAGTTTAAGATAGCATCTTCAGTTCTCTGAGATACTAACAGATGTTCTTAACTTCAATCCAGTGACTGTCACTTGGATTGACCTGATTGTGACTCCATATGCTTGAAGCGTATGAGACACCAATACAAGTACATTTTAAATGTACAATTTCCCAGAGAGTGTTAACAACTCCAAATCTATCCCAGTAGATCTTTATTCCTCTAATAAAGGTTGTTACTCCCCAGAATTCTACGGAGAATTTCTATTGAAAGCCAAGCTTTCATCAATAGCTTTATGGGAATTTCACTGTCAGTGCGCTCTCCCACTAACCTCCTTATATACACAAGAATTATTTCGTTTTGAGTCAAATCATAAACCATTATGATTATTTCAAAACAACAGTTCCAAGAACCTTATGCTTGCATCAATCCAAACATGGATCGAATAACCCGCAAACCTTGTTTGTCGGTTATACAAAATCGTCAGGATGTTGTAAACATCCTCCAAAAGGTTTCCTTTTCAGGAAAGCGATTTTGATTTGTAACTGACATATTTCATAAATGAAATATACAGTTATCAACAAGCATCTTCAAAATGGATTTACCATGGCAACAGGTAAAAGGTTGAACCGTTATTAACATAATGTTGATAACGATACCTTTCCGTCAAAACCTTAGGTTTGCACGTTGGTATGTTGCCTTCCATGTATGTCTTCCTTGAAGACGTTTAATGTACCATAGGCACAACGCCTTGTGGTACAACAACTAGTATCCAAACATAGTTGTTATACATGGAATCCATTTCGGACTCATGGCACTTTGCCTCAACAGGGAGTCGATACCTCGTATCACTTCCTCATAACGTAGTCGGATGGTACACCTCCATAAGATTGACATCTTTATGAGGTTAGATCAGAAACCCATACCCTAGGTTGTTTTCTGACTCTATCCAATCTACGAAGTTCTTGTGTATTTAAAGATTAATGGTATAGATTCATCATAGATGAACTATTTGTGTTCCATTAAGGACTTCGTGCCTTGAACAGTATTACTCCGATTTTCATCGAGTATCACTATCCTCCCACTGACCACTGCATATCGGTATTCCTCTCAGGAAAACCGCATGGTGAGCAACAATTACATTGTTCTCATGTGGGATTTATAAGTACTATACTTAAGGTTCCCTTAGGATAACTTATATTGGCACTTATCCAATTTGGGTCCTTAGTTTGGTATCAACCAAACGCTATGCCTGGCATACCCAAATTATCAGGAATGAGAAACCCCGTTTCTTCCCTGTTCATATCCTATATGATATCTGTCAAACAGATTTATATGGAACCTTATTCTAAATAAGTTTTGCACTGTTAATACATATCCTGTTGAAGGAAATAGTAGCTCAGAGCGACTCTGTGATAAACCTTATTATGTCCAACAAAATTCGGTTTTAGTTCAGACACACCGTCTAACTGACGTGTCTCGAGAGGAGTCCTCATCTGAAAGAATACCATACTCTTTCATGTACGTATGAAACTTACTGCTTAAGTATTTTCCATTACGGTATTACCGTGGCGGAATAATACTATAGCCGATCTGTTTGTCTATTCGTGTCGAAACTCTAAAAGTTTCCGATATGTGTTCTTCAAAAGAAACACATAACCACAACGTGATGTCACATCCGTTAAGGTCACGAAATATTCATGTTAACATCTAGCTTAGCTAGATATGGGCCCACTTACTTCACCATGAATAGGGCTAACAGATCGGTGGCCCTTTTACTATTACCAAGTAAATAGTATTTTAGGTATTTAACCTAATAAACTAGATTCGTAGACCTTATTTGAATAGTCAAATCAGTCCTAGTACCCACTCTTAAAAAGTGTGGATATACGAGTCTTCTTTAATTGTGTCCTAGACAACAATGCCACAAATAAGTCTCCATTGATCAAATCAATATGAGCTATTTATTTGTCATTTTATATGTTTGAGATTTTATTTATATTCAAAATATAAATTCTGTTATTTACATCCAATGTATGTATCTCAGTATCATCTTTATATATTGAAACACTTTAGTGTTCTAGAATATAAAGGTTTTATCCGCAATGGATTAAACACTGATATAGAGATAATGTCTCTAGATAAACTAGTTACATTATAACATTTCCTAATTTAAGTACATACCCAAAGGGTAGTTCCTAAATTTAGGTATCTACGGTCGAAACAGCGACTTTCGTCCCGTTTCCAATTCGCAGAGAAATCTCGGCTTGAAGCCAGTATCCAGCTCACAGCGGATTCTGAACGTCAATACATATATTTTATGTACCACACTAAGTATTTAAAATCTAATTTTAATACTAGTAGTGAACATAACTTTGACAAATATTTTTAAAGTTAGAGCCTCGCCCTTTCTTTAATTCCTTCGTGTCTTCCATATCCAAATGGTAGTCACTTTGGGATATGTCAATTATCCTTTTCAATATTTCACAAACCTTTGTCAAGCCTTGGGTTTCGGAATATCGAAACGATGTGCACCTTGTGCTACATGCCCAATTGCAAACTTTGACTTTTCTCCACTAGAATAGTCAATTAATTCTCCAAGAATTGTTAATTGCAATTTTAATACTTTTAAATCTAAAGATAGATTTATTATAAGTATATTAATTAAGCACTAAAGTCATCATCACATAAATCTTCCAAAGACTTTATGCTCTACTATTTGCTTAATAATGGGCTTAGTCATAATAAGTTATTTTATCAAATAAATTAACCTATTATTAATTCCCAATTGAAAATTAAATCATTTAAAACATTTAATCCAAGGATTATATATTTTAAATATTCAACCTTTCAATTCTTTCATGATTTTAATAGTCCAACTATTTAATCAATTTAATAAGGTACTATTTATTATAATGATTACAATAATCCAATTATTTAATCAACTATAATTTTAATATTGATTACTATAATCCAATTATAAAATCAACTATCATTTTAATTCAATTATATTGATTACTATAATCCAATTATAAAATCAACTATATATTGAATGAGTTTGTATATAGTCCAACTATATATATTTTTTAAAACAACATAAAATATTAGTCCAACTAATACTTTTGATTAATATGACGAGTAAAATAAAATGAGCGTGTTTAGCGAGTATTCGAACGAATGTTGCAAATTCAATACTTGCCTCCCACTATTTTTCGTCGAGCCTCTAACCCTCTGTGGAGGAGTACTCGGGAAACCGTGTTTCCTAGTGGGCTAGGATCCGTTAAATAACACACAACCCTGACTTTGGCCAATAAAAAGCTGTATGCTATTTAACTAGGTAGATCTCTCAGATCAATTGGATATCATCCAATTCCTAGATCCGGTTAGGTGGACATCCAAGTCCGAAACATATGTATATGTCAATGTACCATACATTTTCCTAACCCTATCCTCTGAATCATTTAGGCCTTGGCTTTGGCCAAACACAAACCTAATGATTCCAGTTAAGCGGGACCCATTGACGAGGAAAGTTTCGTAATCAATGTCATTGGACAAAAAGTGATCTTGACTTTGGCCAATAAAAATCACGATTTGGACAAGACACCGATATGCAACAAAACTCTCATGATTCAAGTACATCCTTGATTGACAAAGGTCTTGACTTTGGTCAATAAAAACCAATGCCAACTTCGGATCTTGAACAAGAATCATTCAATGGAAGGATATTTGCTTAATATAAAACGAGGGTTTTTCGCGTGCAAATTGGCTACCAATTTAATTATCTTTGTTAGGTCTCATCATAATACACCCTTAAACATGCATTCTAAATACATAATAAAGCGAGTATGAAATAAAATAATAATGATATGCGGATGGATACTTACACATTGATCCTAGATCAAATCTCTCCCTTTCTCACTCAAGCTAGCACTTGTACTACTTCTACCGTTACACTACACTTCTAAAGAAACCTCATATACATAGAGGGGAATAGGTGAGAAGAGAATACAAAGAGAAAGAAGGTGATAAGGCTGGACACGCAGGTCCAATTTAATAAATCGAATTTATTACAACAATTTCTAAAATTGCCCACCCATCTAGTATCCATCTGATATGCATTATTCATTCAACACAACCATGTATTCACACACATAAGCATGCTATCAATCAATCTAATCAAATTAATTAATCTGATAATTAAGTGATCATCCAATGTTCAAACAACGATTTGATTTTGTTCGAGTCAAACTCGTTTTTGCGAATAAGTACTCAAAGTACGAATTCATGAATTAAATTAAACTACATCATTAAATCAAATTTAACATGTATTTAATACTAATTCATTATTCAATTCCAAATTAAATATTGCACTTTATATTAATAAACCTTTACGTTTTCGATTTAAATTCCAAATTCAATCGCGTCGGGACTCAAAGTCCGATTAACGTCCAACGTCAATTCAATTGAAGTCCAATGGGCTTTAACTAATTTCTTTAGGTATGGCTTCGGCAACCAAAGCCCAATAGTGGAATCACCCAAATGCCTTAGAAATCAATTTCGCCCCATTAGGCCCAATTAATCATTAAAGGTTCATTAGTCGCAATTGGGCTTTATGGTTAAGGGTTTTGGGCCCAATTGGATCCAATCCACTTGGCCTAAACCAAACTTGATAAATCAAGCCCAATAGCCCCAATTACAACAATTCAAGCCCAAATCCAATTTAAGCCTAAATAATTAAATTACACTAATCCAATTACGCAATTTAATTACTTAAAGTGCATTACATGATTAATCGACTAAATCAATATTTTTAAAACACCAAATTAGTTTTAATCATATTCATTCATTATCACATGTCAAACACACATAATGAAAAATCAAACCCATTTACATGCTTTCATGCTCTCGGCCAAGGAAGGTTATTTTCCGATTTGGTTTCGATCCAATCGAACCTACTATCGACATTAAATCACCATCTGATTTGATTTCATATGCATCCAATGTCACAAAATCAAAAAAACCAAGACATTAGGGCACATTACACATTTGGGGTTTTTGTCCAATTCGAAATCCAATCCAATTCGATTCAAATTAACGTCAACCTAATCGATTCTAACTCATCAAATGAATCAAAAATCAAAAAATCCAAGATCCAAAAAATCAATTGACATTCGGCCAACATGAATATTTGGGGAAAATAATTCCAAATCATTTTCATCAAATTAGTCCAACCAAAATGAATTTAAACATGTTATAAGCATACTCAAACATTCAATTCATTCAAATCATGCTTAACAAACATTTACCCAAATTTTAAGCCCTACAAATTTCATGCTTGCAACTTTAGCTCATGATGCCATTGTTGGTTTTCTATAAGGTCCCAAGATCAAACAAGACATGAAATTATGTGTGAACACATCAACGGAGGTAGCGGAATACTCACATTGATCGGTTGATCGATTTGGAGACGATTCAAGCCCAAAAACGCACTGCCTTCACGCCCACTGCATGCAGTCCACTGCCCTGCAAAACAGAAAATGGGTGAAGAAACGGAGCTCCAATCTTCGTCGGATGGATCCCGTCTCATGGGGGAACCTCCCTACCACCTTCGCAAGACTCGTAGTGTGCTAGCACTTGCGGTTTTCACCATGAAAACCCACTCTTGCTCCCCTAAACTCACGCCCAAACTGGTTCAAAACCAGTGAAGAAATGGCCACCATTACCGTGAGAGGAAGAGAGAAATTTTGAGAGAAAAAGTGTTAGTTCATTAAAATGATTTACCAAAAATCAATTTATATTTATGCCATAATTTATTAAATTAATAATAATTTATGACACAACACATGCAATAGCTTAGAGTGTCAAACACTCAATTTCCATGCAATAACATTGAGTGCATTGTACACTATCTACATGCAAAGCATTAGAATGACATGTGTCATGTGGGCCCCACACGTTTCCAAATGAAAGTGGGCCCACGTGCACTCACGCGTTCGGGTTCGATATTTCCGAAATACCGAGCTTACGTCGCGACGTTAATTCAATCGAATTTAAATAAATAATTACGCCTGGCGAAATTATTATTTACGTCGCTAACGAATTAATTCTGAATTAACTCGTTTGCCCGAATTAAAATCTAATTTTAATTCCGCGTCGAAATCTAATTTCGTTTAATATATCGAATATATTAATTCATCGATTAATTCCAAATTAATCGTTCTCTCTCTTTAGACGACATTTTATCCCGGATAAAATATCTCCGTTATTAATCCTAGATTAATTTTCTCTCTCTTCTATTATAATCCCAGATTATTCAAGAGTGCGAGTTGTGCGTCATCGGTGGATTATCGGGAAGCGACCCATGAGATCCCCGGATAATCTGGCAGTAAATACGGTCGTCGGAGTATCCGAATCACGTACGTACCAAGTACTACGTTCTACCGATTTACGAGACAAGGTCGACTCCTAGCAAAGCACCAAGTCTTCCCAGGTCTCCGGACATATTCATCAAAGAATATCTAGATCTGTATCAAGCGTAGTATACAATTGTATTGTGCATATTGGCCCAGTATCGGATAATCACGTGCTAGGGCTGGGGCTGGATAAGTGTCTGCCCCGTCCGAAACACATATCGGATGTCTGGTAACTAGTCTCTATAATCGGATATTCATGACCTGGTCATAATATCACGATTGGATGCGCATCACTAAAAGAGCACTAATACCGTATCCTGCGTGACATCATCTCCATTATGACTGGAGTGACACTTCCGTCTTGACATCACATCCAATACACTACGATTCCTGATAAACCCAGAAGAGGTGAACACAGAACCAGTTAAGAACCCCACCACCAAAACCAAAGTTTACCGATTGTCGTAAGTATTAGCGATGTAAGTCTCAGGTTAAGACTATACACACCTACCTTGATTTCGGCCTCCCATAGACACCTAGTCATAATACCAATGGGATTCCGAAGGGTCTATCCAGAGCGAAGCTGTTTCCCGTACCATCGGTGAAACACGACCTCCTATCGCACTTGCACAAGTATCCAATACTTATATATATGAGAACTATGCCGTTGTGCCCTCACAACGCGCACAAGTGCAATACTAGCCTATTCCGCATTATCGATGTCCAGTCTCGATAATACTACGGCTAGGGATATTTAATGATTAATCCTTCGTGGACTGATACTGTCTCATATCATCTCAATCCAGGAACTAATCATAGGGACCTCTCTTCATTTATATATCTAAGGTGATCTAATCACAAATGACGAGAGTGCAATTTCCTTGTTACATAGTTAATTTGCTACAACAACACAATGATCTGTGCAAATAGTGACGCTATGGGTCATTTTGTCCAACAAGTTTTTTTGTTGTTGTTTTAGGGATTAAAATTGCAGTTTTCTAGTTACTGGTTTAGGTGATTTAGGTGCTGTTGGTGGATGGTGTTTAGGGTTGTGATTTCGGTAATGCAAGGGTGTTTTGGGGGGTGCTGTTTTCGGTTATGGAGAGTGTTTAAGGGCTGTGATTTTTCTCGTATATGGCGTGAATTGAGAGAGATTTTTTTTTTGTGTGTGCGTAAGTTGGCTAGAGGTTTTTCTTCTATGAATTAGCTAGGGGGTCTCAAGGGTTGGAATTGAGTTTCTTTTACAGGCAAAGGGCTAGGGCTACTCCTTGCTTGACAAGGAATGGATTTGTGTATTTAATGGAGGTTATGATTGGTGTCAAATAAGGAAACCAAAGATTTAGGGGGGACAAAATTGGTTCAAATTAGGGATATAATATATAATGTTTAGATTAGGCAATATTTTGTTAAGTTAGGAATACAATATTCTTGATTAGGAATATAATTGGTTGATTGATTTTAATTTTTTATTTAATTTGGTATATGATTTAATTAATATTTTATTAATTCCCTATGTGTTAAATATGTGTTTTATTAATTGGGATGTGTTTTATGGGCTTTGGTGGGCTAATTGGGCTTGGGCGTGAGGCTAGCAGCAAAACAAGAAATACCGACGCCGTTCGAACGCTACACGAACGCTTGTAATCTGTTTGACGTTCAAACGTGGTCACGAACGTAGCACGAATGAAAAACAGTGAACTTGTGAAATGAATCTGATGACATGCTCATTCTGAATTTCCCCTTCCGACGTCCGTTTCCCGCGACTTCCATGACTTAAACGGTAGTGTCTCCAAATGAGACTCATCATAGGGACTTATGCAAAATACAGTGCCTACACTTGGCTCAAGCACCTCGGGGAAGTCGCAGCTAATTATAGGGACCTCACGATGCAGTTCGATTGGCAGGGAGAGAAAAGATACGGCTACAAGGGGTTCATGCCTTGGTAAGGTCGTTTATGTCTCTTACGACTCTGTTGCGAGTAATGCAAGGGAATGCCGTGTGGTATTGGGTGGATGTTTGTAAGATACAAGGGCTAACTGCATATGTGGTTTGGGACGATGTGATGCGGGCCTGTAACATGAAACCCGAATTACATGGGTTATTGACTGAATTTATGACCATTTTCCAGGAATCTACAGGGCTGCCCCCTCAACGACTGCATGATCATGCTATTCCATTACTTGCTGGCGAGAAACCTCCTAACATACGACTCTATCGGTACCTACACTACTAGAAACTAGATATTGAACGAATTATTTCGGATATGTTATCTTCGGGGATCATTAAACCTAGTAATAGTCCATTTTCAAGCCATGTGTTGTTGGTACGAAAGAAAGATGGTGGTTGGCGATTTTATGCCGATTATAGGGCATTGAATATGATTACCATTCCGGATAAAGTTCCAATCCCCGCCATTGATGAACTCCTCGATGAATTGGGCAGGGGCCACGCTTTTTACAAAATCGGATCTTAAATCTGGTTATCATCAAATTCGAGTCACGAAATGGGACATTGCAAAGATAGTTTTTCGTACTCATGACGATCATTACGAATTTTTGGTCATGCCTTTTGGTCTGACAAATGCCCCAGCCACCTTTCAAGCACTGATGAATGATGTTTTCCGACCCCACTTACGGAAGTTTATACTGGTTTTCTTCGACGACATTCTTATCTATAGTGGTGATTATGCATCTCACTTACTAAATTTACGGACTGCCTTCCAACTATTACGTGATCATCAGTTGGTGGTTAATCTTAAGAAGTGTTCTTCTTGTCAGCCCCAGTTGGAATATTTGAGGCATATTATCTTTGAGGATGAGGTTGCTGCAGATCCATCCAAGGTGGGAAATATGTTGGATTGGCCACCACCTAAGGATGTAAAGGGGTTGCGGGGATTTTTAATCCTAACGGGCTACTACCGTAAGTTTTGTAAAAGGTTACGGAGGCATTGCTCGACCCTCTCACTCAATTATTAAAAAATGGTTGATTCCACTGGTCAGAGGAGGCTCAACAAGCTTTCGAGTTACTCAAAGTAGCAGTGGCTATTGTTCCAGTGTTGGCCATTCCGGATTTCCAAAAAACCTTTGTAGTTGATTTTGGGTTTCAATCAAGTCCCAAAGATCATAAATCAAGCATAAAACAAGTTGAATACAACCAAAGGAGGTGCGGAATAACTCACATTGATTGGTAGCGATGCAACAAGGACCAAAAACGCACTGCTCCTCCTTGCTCGGCAGTGGGCTGCGCAAATGGTGAACTGCACGACATGGGGGCTGCTTCCTCCGCCAAGAATCGGCCATGTGTGTCCTCCATGGAAGCTCCAAGCTTCACAAGGGGATTCCTTGCTCATGAAAACACTACCCTATCACCTTGGTATGCCACCTAGAGTGTGCTAGCACTTGATGATTTGCCACAAATCATCATTTTCCTCCTTGTGTTTCACGGTGAAAACTGAAACCAGAAGAAGAGATCGGTCTTGAGACCGGAGAGAGATTAAGAGGGGTTTTGGCTCCAAAAGCCAATACCGAAAATGAAGAGAGAGAAATTGTGAAATAAAAAAATGTAATAGGTTTATATATTTTCCAAAAATAATAAACCATTTACCTTTTCTTTTAATTCCAAACAACAAGCATTAAATTATTGTCAATCAATACACATCAACTCACACCAATCAATCAAATGTCACATCACTCAAAGTGACATGTGATTTGACGCTTGATGTGACTTGTAATTTGACGCTTGATTTGACTTGTGTGCCGCACTCGAATTCAAAATGCGAATGCACACGCAAACGATCACGGGCTCGGGGTCGCTAATTCCAAATTAACGAATTTTCCGTTGCGTCGTAATTAAATGATTACGCCTAGGGAAATCACTATTCACGTCGCTAACTAAATAATTCTAAATTAATTCGTTCGCCCGAATTAAAATCTAATTTTAATTCTGCGTCGAAATCCAATTTCGTATAATATATCTAATATATTATTTTACCGATTAATTCCAAATTAATCGTTCTCTCTCTTTAATTGATATTTTATCCCAGATAAAATATCTCCGCAATTAATCCCAGATTAATTTTCTCTCTCATTAAATTAATCCCAGATTAATTAAAGTGCGAGTCATACGTCATCGGTGAATCTTCGGGGAGCGACCCATGAGATCTCCGGATATGTTGGCAGTAAATCGGGTCGTCGGACTATCCGAACACGTAAGTACCTCGTACAACGTTTACACCGATTCATAAGACAAGGTTGGCTTCTAGCAAAGCGCCATGCCTACCCAATTCTCTAGAAACATGCTTACAGGAATAAGCAATCTATATCAGGCGTAGTATATGTGGTATTGCGTATTTCGATCAAGTATCGGATGATCAAGTGTTAGGCCTGGGGCTGGAATTGTGTCTGCCCCGTACGAAGCACATGTCTGATGTCTGGTAACTAGTCTCTATATCGGATAACTATGACCTAGTCATATTATCCCGATGACTGCAGTACTTAAGAGAACCAGTACCGTATCCTACGTGACCATCATCTCAATATGACTGGAGTGACACTTCCGTCTTGAAATCACACCCAACATACTACGATTCTCAATATACCCAGCATTGGCGTACACAGAACCTGTTAAAGCCTGGACGACCTCAACCAAAGTATATTGATTGTCGCAAGTATTAGCGGTGTAAGTCTCAGGTTAAGACCAAATACACATACCCTGATTTCGGACTTCCATAGACACATAGTCATACTACCAATGGAATTCTGAGGGGGTCTAATCCAGAGCGAAGCTGTTTCCCGTACCATCGGTTAAAACACAACCTCCTATTACACTTGCATGAGTATCCTATACCCAAACATATGAGAACTATGCCGTTGTGCCATCACAACACGCACAAGTGTAATACTAGTCTTTTACGTATTTATCGATGTCCAATCTCGATAATACTCTGACTAGGGATATTTAATGATTTATCCTTCGTGGACTGATACTATCTCATATCATTCTCAATTCAGGAACAAATCATATGGACCTCCTATCATTTATATATCTATGTGATCTAATCACAAATGATAAGAGTTCAATCTCTTTGTCACATAGTTAATTTGTACAACAACATAATGATCTGTACAAATAGTGACGCTATGGGTCATAATTGTCCAACAATCTCCCACTTGGCCTATAGCCAGTCACTCGAGTGTCTACCACCCGAACTATGTACGGTTGGCTCAAATTACTGAGAAAAGGTTTTCGTCAGTGGATTTTCATGATTATCGTCTGATGCGATTTATTCGATCATCACATCGCCACGATGTATGATCCGAAAGAATCAGATGAATATCGAAGTATTTATCTGGATCGTTGATGAGACCATTAATTCTTTAGCATGTGCTGAAGCCTAGCTCAGCTGCTAAGAGAACTATATCTAATCTAATTATATTTTATGGACCCCAAAAGGCATCTATTGCTGCTTCAGCTGCAGTAATAATCTGAATTTGTTGTTTATTCGGTAACAGTATCTTGCTTGGAAGATTTCCAGCTCACTGTACCATTATTCAAACTGTATAGTACCGTTTGCGACTTGCATTTGTCTGTATCAGTTTTAGGAAACTTGCTACAGTGATCCCAGTCACTTCAAGTTCTCATTCTCCATAGATTAAGACAACATCCTTAGTTCTCTAAGATACTAATGGATGTTCTTAACATCAATCCAGTGACTATCACTTGGATTGGCCTGTTTGTGAATCATATATTCAAAGCGTATGAGACACCAGGTCGCGTACATTTTTCAATATACGATTTCTCGGAGAGTTTTCGAAAGACAAGCTTTCACCGATTATTATGGGAATATCATTTCCAAGAAATGACACATTATCAATATTTATAGGACATCCACTGTCAGTGCGCTCCCACTAACCCTCTTATATACACAATAATGTTTTCGTTTTGAATTAAATCATAAACTATTATGATTACATCAAAACGACGATTCCAAGAACCTGTACTTGCTTCAATCCAAACATAGATCGATCAACCTGAAAATCTTGTTTGCTAGTTTTGGTACGATAAAACCGACAGGATGTTATAAACATCCTTCAAAAGGTTTCCTTTTCAGGAAAGCGATTTTCCCGTTCCAGCTGTCAATTTCATAAATGAAACATGCAGCATTAGCAAGCATTATCCAAATGGATTTACCGTGGCAACAGGTAAAAGGTTGATTCGTAATCAACACAATATTGATAACGATACCTTTCCGCTAAAAGCCTAGCTTTATACGTTGGTATGTTGCCTTCCATGTATGTCTTCCTTGAAGACTTATAAAGTACCAATAGGCACAATGCCCTGCGGTACATTAACTAGTATCCAAACTTGTTGACATAAATGGAATCCATTTCGGACTCATGACACTTTGTCATAATTGGGAGTCGATACCTTGTATCACTTCCTCATACGTAGTCAGTTGGTATCCTCAATAAGATAGACATCTTTATGAGATGGGATCAGAAACTAATACCCCAGGTTGTTTTCTGAATCTCTACGACATACGCGGTTCTTGTGTATATGAAGATTAATGGTAATAGTTTCATCATTGATGAACTATTTGTGTTCCATTAGGAATCGGTGCCTGGAATAGTATTACTCCGATTTTTCATCGAGTTTTACTATCTTCCCACTTACCACTGCATATCGGTATTCCTCTCAGGAAAACCGCATGGTGAGCAACAATCCAATTGTTCTCAAGTGAGTTGTATAAGTACAATACTTTGGTATCCATAGGATATCCTACAATTGGCACTTATCCAATTTGGGTTTTAGTTTGGTATCATCCAAACATATGCCTAGCATTCCCAAATTTAACAGGAATGTGAAACCCGGTTCCTTTCCCGTTCAAATCTAATATGTTATCTGTCAAACAGATTTTAATGGAACCTTATTCTAAATAAGTTCTGCATTGTTTATGCGTATCCATTGAAGGAAATGGTTAGCTCAGAGCGACTAATGATTAACCTAATCATGTCTAACAAAATTCGGATACTCGGTTCGGACACACAGTCAAATTGACGTGTTCCGGGAGGAGTCCTCTTTTGAAAGAATACTTTACTCTTTCAAGTATTTTAGAAACTTATTGCTTGAGTATTTTTCATTACGGTCTTACCGTGATGAAATAATACTGTAGCCGATCTGTATGTCTATTTCATGTCGAAACTGTAAAAGTTTCCGATTTGTGTTCTTCAAAAGAAACACATAACCATAATGCGATGCCACATTCGTATAGGTTACGAAATATTCATATCCCCTCTAGCCCAGCTAGACATGGGCCCACTTGCTTCACTATGAACTAGGGCTATCAGATCAGTGGCATTTACACTTTTACCAAGTAAATAGTGTTTTTAGGCACTTTGCCCAATAAACTAGATTCGTAGACTTATTTGATAGAATCAAATCAGTCATAGTACCCGCTCTTTCAAAAGTGCGGATATACGATTCTTGTTTAATATGTCCCAGACAACATTGCCACTATTAAGTTCTCCTGATCAAATCAGTTTGAGCTATTGTTTGTCATGTTATATATTAGAGATTTAATTATATTCAAACTATAAATTATGTTATTCACATCTAATGTGTTTATCTCAATATCATCTTTATATAATAAAACACTTTAGTGTTCTAAAATATAAAGGTTCAATCCGCAACGGATTAAACACTGATATAAAGATAATGTTCCTAGTCAAACTAGTTACATTATAACAGTTTCCTAATTTACGTACATACCCAAAGGGTTGTTCCTAAACTTAGGTATCTACGGTCAAAACAGCGACTTTTGTCCCGTTTCCGATTCGCAGATTAATCTCTATTGAAGTCAGTATCATGTTCAAAACAGATTCTAAACATCCATACATATATTTATGTACCACACTAAGTATTTAAATCTAATTTTAATACTACTAGTGAACATTATTATGACAAAACATATTGAAGTCAGAGCCTTGCTCGTCTTCAATTCCTTCTTGGGATATGTCTCTTATCTTCCTAGAAGACTATAATGATTTTGCCTTTGCCATTTTTTCACACTTCAGAAGCCTTGGCCAAGCCTTGGTATTCTAGAATATCGAAGTAAGGTGCGCCTTGCGCTACTTGCCTAATTGCAAAGTTTGAATTTTCTCCTTGAGAATAGTCATTAACCCTCCAAGAGTTAACTATTGCAATTTATTTACTTCTAAAATCTAAGTATAGATTTATGAAGATCCTTCAATTTCAATATCATACTTTAAGAATCTAATCCTTAGTTCTGATAAAGAAATTAAGGAGTCTATATGACAAGTGTATATGGATTAAGCACTAAAGTTATCATTACATGAATATTCCAAATATCATGTTCACTTATTTGCTTAACTCCAGACTTAGGCCTATTTTGTTATTTTATCAAATAAATAACTTATTATATTTCCAGGACCATCCTGAAATATTATTCCCAATTAGAAAAATTAAGTCATTTTTAATACATTTTCCCTAGGATTATGTTTTAAATGCTAATCTTTCATTTTATCTTGATTCTAATAGTCCAACTATTTAATCAACGATTTGTGGTACTATGTATTATATTGATTATTATAGTCCAACTATACAATCAAATATAATTTAAATTAATTAACCTCAATTACATTGATTACTATAATCCAATATAAAATCAACTGTAAATCGAAATTAATTAATTCAAATATATTGATTACTATAATACAATTATATAATCAATTATAATACAGTCCAATGCATAAAAACAACAATTAATATTAGTCAAACTAATATATAATTGATATGACAAAATATTGTTTGAGCGCGTATGGCGAGTAATTGAACGAATATTGCAAATTCAATTCTTGCCTCCCACTATTTTTCGGCGAGCCTCTAACCCTCTGTCGAGTACTCGGGAAATCGTGTTTCCTAGTGGGCTAGGATCCCGTTAAATATCACACAATCTTGACTTTGGCCAACAAATTGTATGATAATTAACTAGGTAGATCTCTAAGATCAATTGGATCCAATCCAATTCCTAGATCTGGTAGGGGAACATCCAAGTTCGTAACATATTCTTATATAGCCAATACATCCAATGTATTACCTAACTTTTTTCCTCTGAATCAACTAAGCCTTGGCTTTGGCACAACAAACTTAGTGATCCCAGTCAAGCGCGGCCCATTGACCATGGAAAGCTTCGTAATCAATGTCGATGGACAAGAAGTGGTCTTGACTTTGGCCAACAAACCACAACTTGGACAAGACACTGATATGGAACAAAGCCTTCGTGATTCAACCACATCCTCGACAGACAAAGGCCTTAACTTTGGCCAACAAACCAATGTCGTCTCAGATCTTGAGTGGGAATCACTCAATGGAAGAAATAGAAATATTTAGGAGGGTTTTTCGCGTGCAAATTGGCAACCAATTATTATCTTTGTTAAGGTCTCATCATCATACACCCTTAAACATGCATTCTAAACACATAATAAAGCGCATATGTAAAATAATAATGATATGCGGATGGATACTTTACATTGATCCTATATCAAATCTCTCTCTTTCTCTCTCCAGCTGCTAGCTTGTATTTACTTCTACCCGTTACACTACACTTCTAAAGAAACCTCATTTACATTGAGGGGAATAAGTGAGAAGAGAATACAAAGAAATATGAGATAAGGCTGGACACGCAGGTCCAATTATTAAATCAAATTTATTACAATTTCCCAAATTGCCCCACCCGACTAATATCATCCGATATACATTATTCATGCATCGCAACCATGTATTCACACAAGCATGTTATCAATCAATCTAATCAAATTAATTAATCTGATAATTAGTGATCATCCAATATTCAAACAACGATTTGATTTTGTTCGAGTCAAACTCGTTTTGCGAACACGTACTCAAAGTACGACAAGAATTCTTCGAATTAAATTAAATTACATAATTAAATCCAATTTAATACGCATTTAATTCTAATTCACTATTTAATTCCAAATTAAATATTAACTTTATAAATAAACCTTTACGACTTAAATTCCAAATTAATCGTTACGGGTCTCAAAGCCTGAATAATATCCAATATTAATTTAATTAAAGTCCAATGGGCTTTTAATTAATTTCTTCAAGACGTGGACTTTTGGTCAACTCGGGTCAAACCGAATAACCAAAATCCAATCCGGGAGTTACCCCATCAGCCCAAAAATCAATTTTGGTCCATTAGGCCCAATTAAACTTTAAAGGTTCATTAGTCGCATTTGGGCCTTTTGGAAGCGGTTTTGGACCTAATTGGATCAACCAATTTTGCCTAAACCCACTTTGTAACAACAAAGCCAAAGCCCCCAATAACAACTTTAAAAGCCCAAATCCATTTTAAGCTCAATTAATTAAAATATAAAATCCAAATTTCACATTCTAATTAACCAAAGTGCATAGCATATTAATTACCCAAATCAATATTTCCAAAACACCAAATTTGTACAATTAATCATGCTTATCATCATTGAATCATGTCCAACATAATTTGATCAAATTAAAACCCAATTTTCATGCCTATAGTTCTCGGCCAAAGGGGAAAAATATGCCCAAATCAAATTCAATCCAATTGAACCAAATTAAACATAACAACATCCCCAAATGATTTCCAACACATCCAATGTTCAAAAAATCAAAAAACCAAGACATTAGGGAGCTAACCATTTTCGGCCACAATAAGCAAATTGGGGAAAATCAATCCAATTAATTTTTCAACAAATTAATTACATATAACTCTAAGTTATCCATATACAAGCATATTTAAACAAACAATTTGTCAAAAACATGCTTAAATCAAAAAGCCCCAAATTTAGTTAAGAACCCTAATTTTCGTTTCATGCTCAAATGGCTCAAGATACCATTTTTGGGTTTCAATCAAGTCCCAAGGATCATAAATCAAGCATAAAACGAGTTGAATACAACCAAATGAGGTGCGGAATAACTCACATTGATCGGTAGAGATGCAACAAGGACCAAAAACGCATTGTTCCTCCTTGCTCGGTAGTGGCTACGCAAATGGTGAACTGCACGGGTGGGGGCTGCTTCCTCCTCCAAGAATCGGCCATGGGTGTCTTCTATGGAAGCTCCAAGCTCCAAGCTTCACAAGGTGATTCCTTGCTCATGAAAACACTACATATCACCTTGGATGCCTCCTAGAGTGTGCTAGCACTTGATGATTGCCACAAATCATCATTTTCCTCCTTGTGTTTCACGGTGAAAACTGAAACCCGAAGAAGAAATCGGTCTTGAGACCGTGAGAGAGATGAAGGGGGGTTTGGCTCCAAAAGCCAATACCGAAAATGAAGAGAGAGAAATTATGAAATAAAAAAAATGTAATAGGTTTATATATTTTCCAAAAATTAATAAACCATTTTCCTTTTCTTTTAATTCTAAAAAGCAAGCATTAAAATCTTGTCAATCAATACACATAAACTCACATCAATCAATCAAATGTCACATCACTCAAAGTGACATGTGATTTGACGCTTGATGTGACTTGCATTTGACGCTTGATTTGACTTGCGTGCCGCACTCGAATTCAAAATGCGAATGCACTCGCAAACGATCACGGGCTCGGGGTCGCTAATTCCAAATTAACAAATTTTCCGTTGCGTTGTAATTAAATGATTACGCCTAGCGAAATCACTATTCATATCGCTAACGAATTAATTCTAATTAATTCGTTCGCCCGAATTAAAATCTAATTTTAATTCTGCGTCGAAATCCATTTCGTATAATATATCAAATATATTATTTTACCGATTAATTCCAAACTAATCGTTCTCTCTCTTTAATTGATATTTTATCCTAGATAAAATATCTCCGCAATTAATCCCAGATTAATTTTCTCCCTCATATTAAATTAATCCCAGATTAATTAAAGTGCGAGTCATACGTCATCGGTGAATCTTCGGGGAGCGACCCATGAGATCTCCGGATATGTTGGTAGTAAATCGGGTCGTCGGACTATCCGAACACGTAAGTACCTTGTACAACGTTTACACCGATTCACAAGACAAGGTTGGCTTCTAGCAAAGCGCCATGCCTACCCAATTCTCTAGAAACATGCTTACAGGAATAAGCGATCTATATCAGGCGTAGTATACGTGGTTTGCGTATTTCGATCAAGTATCGGATGATCACGTGTTAGGCCTGGGGCTTGGAATTGTGTCTGCCTCGTACGAAGCACATGTCTGATGTCTGGTAACTAGTCTCTATATCGGATAACTATGACCTAGTCATATTATCCCGATGATTGCAGTACTTAAGAGAACCAGTACCGTATCCTACGTGACCATCATCTCCATATGACTGGAGTGACACTTTCGTCTTGACATCACACCCAACATACTACGATTCTCAATATACCCAGCATTGGCGTACACAGAACCTGTTAAAGCCCTGGACGACCTCAACCAAAGTATATTGATTTTCGCAAGTATTAGCTGTGTAATTCTCAGGTTAAGACCAAATACATCTACCCTGATTTCGGACTTCCATAGACACATAGTCATACTACCAATGGAATTCTGATGGGGTCTAATCCAAAGCGAAGCTATTTCCCGTACCATCGGTAAAACACAACCTTCTATTACACTTGCATGAGTATCCTATACCCAAACATATGAGAACTATGTCGTTGTGCACTCACAAACGCACAAGTGTAATACTAGTCTTTTACGTATTTATCGATGTCCAATCTCGATAATACCCTGACTAGGGATATTTAATGATTTATCCTTCGTGGACTGATACTGTCTCATATCATTCTCAGTTCAGGAACAAATCATATGGACCTCCTATCATTTATATATCTAGGTGATCTAATCACAAATGATAAGAGTGCAATCTCTTTGTCACATAGTTAATTTGTACAACAACACAATGATCTGTACAAATAGTGACGCTATGGGTCATAATTGTCCAACAGTTGAAACCGATGCTTCATGGGTTGGGGTTGGTGCCGTTTTTATGTAGAAGGGGCGTCCTTTGTCTTATTTCAGCCAATGCCTCTCTGATCGTGGAGAGTTGAAATCAATATATAAACATGAATTAATGGATGTCGTACTCGCGGTACAAAAATGGCGCCACTACTTACTGGGTAGCCATTTCATTATCTGTACCGATCAGCGAGCATTATGTTTTCTTCTAGATCAAAGATTGATGGACATTGAACAACAAAAATGGGTCTCGAAGTTGCTGTTGGACAATTATGACCCATAGCATCACTATTTGTAAAAAAAACATTGTGTTTTTGTACAAATTAACTATATATCAAAAGGAAATTGCTATTTTATCATTATTAGTATAATGGATTACTTGGATATATATTAATGAGAAAAGTCCATATGGTTAAATCGGATTAATAAGATTAGAGAAGAATAGGACCATGAACGTGAAATCATTTAATCATATCCATAGTCGAAGTTTAGTATTATCGAGATTGGAAATTGATAATGCGGAATAGACTAGTATTACACTTGTGTGCTATGGAATTTAAAGACATAGTTCTCATAGTTCATTATATTGGATACTTTGCGGAAAGTAAGATAAGTGTAATAGGAGAAGGTAGCGTGGATGGGAACAGTTCGCTCTAGATATCGACCCACTTGGAATCCCATTGGTAGGTAGTATGACTATTTGTCTATGAGAATCTGAATCAGGGTAGATGTATGTGATCTTTAACCTGAGACTTACGTCGCTATTACTTGCGACATTCAGTTTACTTTAGTATTGGTCGTCTGGAGCTTTAACAGGTACTGTGTACGCCTGTATTGGGTTTACTGAGAATCGTAGTGTATTGGATGTGATGTCAAGATGAGAGTATCACTTCAGTCATATGGAGATGATGGTCACACATGATACGGAACTAGTACTCTTAAAAGCTGCAGCTATCGGGATAGTATGACTAGGTCATGACTTCCCGATTACAGATATTAGTTACACGAGATCTGATATATGCTTTGTACTGGGCAGACATAGAGCCAGTCCTAGGCCTAGCATGTGACATCTGATACTGGATCGTATTACGTATTATATAGTATTACTACGCCTGATACATATGATATTCCTCAGTGAATATTTCTGGAGAATTGGGTAGGCACGGTGCTTTGCTAGAAGCCAACCATGTCTTATAAATCGGTGAGGACGTGGTACGCGGTACGCACGTGTTCGGATAGTCTGATAACCGTATTTGCTGCCAACATATCTAGGAATCTCTTGGGTCACTTCCCAAAGATTCACCAATGAAATTTGACTCAAATAGAATTAATCTGGGATTAATCATGAGAGAGAAAATTAATCTGGGATTAATTGCGGCAATAATTAATCTGGGATTAAATTCGTATGGAAGAGAGAACGCGATTAATTTAGAATTAATCGATAAAATAAATTTAATAGTTAAATTGGATTTTTCTATTTAATTTATTTATTTGGGGCTAAAATAATATATCGGATATATTAATTGAAATCAGATTTCAATACGAAATTAAAATTGGATTTTAATTGGGCAAACGAATTAATTTATAATTAATTCGTAAGCGACTATCGTAATAATTTTGCGAAGCATAATTATTTAATTTAATTTGATTTAATTTAATTATGTCGCGACGATAAATTTGTTTAATCGAATTAAACGAACCCGATAAAATTGCCCGTGACTTATTTGTATGTTGGAGAAGCCAACTTAAATTTTGAATTTAAAAGTGGTGGGACCACTTGACTTACATCAAATGTCAAAACTTGATGGAAGTAGTTGGGTTATTTTATGAATTGCATTTAACACACACACCTACAAATTTTTGGTAACAACACAACTATTCACTCTCTTCTCCCTTGGCTTGGCCGATTGCTTCTCTCTTGGAAGTGAAATTTTTACTTCAGAGTTTTCATCAAAGCTAGCACTTGGGGAGTCATTTGAGGTGATAGAGAAACTCACCCAAGGCACAAACAACTCAAACAACAAGCTTGGAGATTCATCCAAAAGAAATTTCAAATTTATCCAAATAAATGTAAGTGATTCCGCCACTTTTACTTGTTTTTTCACACATAAAATCAAATTTAGGATCTTGTGGCATGTCTTAGAGACTAACAATGGTATCTAGAGCCTTGCTAAATATGATTTTGAAATCTAGGGTTCATAAACTTTAATTAGGGATTTTTGCTTGGAACATGAAAATTCAAAATTGAGTTGTTGGTTGATGTTAGATGATGATAACTTAGAGGTGTGCATTGTTGGATTGTTGAAAAATTGATTGGATCAAATTTCCCTAAATTCCCTAGAATGGCCGAATACAACCCTAGAATATCTCATGTGGATTTTTTAAAAATTTGACACTTGGATATGTTAATGACATGATATATATGTTGAATGTTGATTTAATTGGATTGAAATCAAATTGGATGTTAATTTCTTGTCAATTGTCGTTAGAAAAGTGTTGGTTTCTATTAAGGTCCCAAGATCAATAATAAGAATGAATCAAGTGCGAATACAAATCGAAGAAGTTACGGAATACTCACATCGATCGGTGAGCGACGCGGAGACAAACAAAACTGAAATTCTGCTCGGCAGTGGACTGCTCCAACTCACTGGTTTGGGCGTCCTCCATGGTCTGTTTTTGAGCTCATCGAACAAGCTCCAAGCTTCGACGAATGGTTCCCGGCTCATGGGTGGACTTCTCTATCACCTTCGCATGTCTCGTAAGTGTGCTAGCACTTGTGATTTTGCCACAAAATCACACTCTTTCCTTCCCTCACTGCTCACGGTTTTTGTTGAAAACCAGTAAGCTTTTGGAGCCCCTTAGGCCGTGAAGATTAGAGGAAAGTGAGAAGGAGAGATGATAATGATGAAGAGTTGTGTGTGTTGTAATTTTTTATGTGTATAATACACCACCAAAATAAATCAATTACCAAAATCAAATAAGGTAAATAGATTTTTTAATTATCCAACACTCACATAACCATACACTTGAGTGTCAAACACCAAACATCAACTCACATCAAGTCACATCAATCAATCAATCAATGGTTACACATCACTCAAAGTGACATGATTTGATGATTGATGTGACGCTAGATGCGACTAGCGATTTGACGCTTGATTTGACTTGCGTGCCGCACTCGAATTCGAAATGCGAATGCACTCACAAATAATCCCGGGCTCGGGTTTGCTAATTCCAAATTAACGAATTTTCTGTTGCGTCGTAATTAAATGATTACGCCTAGCGAAATCACTATTCATGTCGCTAACGAATTAATTCTAAATTAATTCATTCGCCCGAATTAAAATCTAATTTTAATTCCGCGTCGAAATCCATTTCGTTTAATATATCGAATATATTAATTAATCGATTAATTCCAAATTAATCATTATCTCTCTTTTAATTGATATTTTATCCCAGATAAAATATCTCCGCAATTAATCCCAGATTAATTTTCTCTCTCTCTAATTAATCCCAGATTAATTTATAGTGCGAGTCATACGTCATCGGTGAATCTTCGGGAAGCAAACCATGAGATCCCCAGATATGTTGGCAGTAATTCGGTCGTCAGACTATCCGAACACGTAAGTACCAAGTACTACGTTTTACCAATTTACAAGACAAGGTTGGCTTCTAGCAAAGCTCCATGCCTACCCAATTCTCCAAAAATATCCTTACAGGAATAAAGGATCAATATCAGGCGTAATATACGTAGTATTGCGTATTTCTGTCCAGTATCGAATGATCACGTGTTAGGCCTGGGGCTGGAATTGTGTCTGCCCCGTACGAAGCACATGTCGGATGTCGGGTGACTAGTCTCTATAATCGGATAAACATGACCTTGTCATTTTATCCCGATAGCTTCAGCATTTAAGAGAACCAGTCTCGTATCCTACGTGACCATCATCTCCATATGACTGGAGTGACACTTCCATCTTGACATCACACCCAACACACTACGATTCTCAATATACCCAGTATTGGCGTACACAGAACCTGTTAAAGCCCTGGAGGACCTCAACCAAAGTAAATTGATTGTCGCAAGTATTAGCGGTGTAAGTCTCAGGTTAAGACCAAATACACCTACCCTGATTTCGGACTTCCATAGACACATAGTCATACTACCAATGGAATTCCGATGGGGTCTATCCAGAGCGAAGCTGTTTCCCGTACCATCGGTAAAACACAACCTCCTATTACACTTGCATGAGTATCTTATACCCAAATATATGAGAACTATGATGTTGTGCCCTCACAACGTACACAAGTGTAATACTAGTCTTTTACGCATTTATCGATGTCCAATCTCGACAATGCTCTGACTAGGGATATTTAATGATTTATCCTTCGTGGACTGATACTGTCTCATATCATTTTTCATCCAGGAACAAATCATAGGGACCTCTCATCATTTATATATCTAGCTGATCTAATCACAAATGATAAGAGTGCAATCTTCTTTATCACATAGTTAATTTGTACAACAACACCATGATCTGTACAAATAGTGACGCTATGGGTCATAATTGTCCAACAATCTCCCACTTCGCCTATAGCCAGTCACTCGAGTGCCTGACACCCGAACTATGTACGGTTGGCTCAAACTGCTGAGAAAAGGCATTCGTCAGCGGATTTGCATGATTATCGTCTGATGCGATTTATACGATCATCACATTGCCACGATGTATGATTCGTACGAATCAGATGAATTTCTAAGTATTTATCTAGATCGTTGATGAGACCATTAATTCTTTAGCCTGTGCTGACGCCTAGCTCAGCTGCTAACAGAATTATATCTAATCTAATTAGATTTTGTATCGACCCATAAGGCTTCTATTGCCGCCTCAGCTGTAGCAATAACCCGCATTTGTTTTTTATTCAGTAACAATATCTTTCTTGGAAGATTTCCAGCTTATTGTACCGTTATTCAAACTTAGTAGTACCGTTTGTGACTTATAGTCATTTTTATCGGTGTAGGAAACTTGCAGTAGTGATCCCAGTCACTTCAAGTTCGCCTTCTCCACAGATTAAGATAGCATCCTTAGTTATCTAAGATACTAACGGATGTTCTTAACTTCAATCCAGTGACTATCACTTGGATTGGCCTGTTTGTGACTTCATATGCTCAAAGCGTATGAGACACCAGGTCGCGTACATTTTTCAATGTACGATTTCACGGAGCGTTTTCATGAAAGCCAAGCTTTCACCGATTATATTTATGGGAATATCATTTCCAAGAAATGACATATATTTTCATTATTTATTGGACAGCCACTGTCAGTACGCTCCCACTAACCTCCTTATATACACAAGAATCATTTCATTTTGAATTAGATCATAAACCATTATGATCACATCAAAACGATAATTCCTAGAACCAATGCTTGCTTCAATCCAAACATGGATCGAATAACCCGCAAACCTTGTTTGCTAGTTTTGGTACGACAAAACCGCCAGGATGTTGTAAATATCCTCCAAAAGGTTTCCTTTTCAGGAAAGCGATTTTCCCGTTAAGCTGTCATATTTCATAAATGAAACATGTAGGGTTAGCAAACATTATCCAAATGGATATACCGTGGCAACAGGTAAAAGGTTGAATCGTAATCAACACAATGTTGATAACGATACCTTTCCGCTAAAAGCCTAGCTTTATACGTTGGTATGTTGCCATCCATGTATGTCTTCCTTGAAGAATTATATAGTACCTTTAGGCACAATGCTTTGCGGTACATCAACTAGTATCCAAACATAGTTGATATACATGGAATCCATTTCGGACTCATGACACTTTGTCATAATAGGGAGTCGATACCTTGTATCACTTCCTCATATGTAGTCAGTTGGTATACCTCAATAAGATAAACATGTTTATGAGGTGAGATCAGAAACCCATACCCCAGGTTGTTTTCTGACTCTCTCCGACCTACGCGGTTCTTGTGTATTCGAAGATTAATGGTAATAGTTTCATCCTTGATGAACTATTTTGTGTTCCATTAGGATTCGATGCCTGGAATAGTATTACACCGATTTTCATCGAGTTTTACTATCCTCCCACTTACCACTGCATATCGGTATTCCTCTTAGGAAAACCGCATGGTGAGCAACAATATAATTGTTCTCTTGTGAGATGTAAAAGTACAATACTTATGGTATCCCTAGGATAACCTAAAATTGGCACTTATCCGATTTGGGTTTTAGTTTGGTATCACCCAAACGTATGCCCAACATACCCAAATACTCAGGAATGTGAAACCCCGGTTTCCTTCCTGTTCATATCTAATATGATATCTGTCAAACAGATTTTTATGGAACCTTATTCAAAATAAGTTCTTGCTTGTTTAAAGCTTATCCGTTGAAGGAAATGGTAGCTCAGAGCGACTCATGATTAACCTTATCATGTCCAACAAAATTCGATCACTCAGTTCGGACACACCGTCAAACTGACGCGGGAGGAGTCCTCATTTGAAAGAATACTTTAATCTTTCAAGTATATAAGAAACTTATAGCTTAAGTATTTTCCATTACGGTCTTACCGTGATGGTTTAATACTTTAGCCGATCTGTTTGTCTATTTCGTGTCGCAACTGTAAAAGTTTCTGATTTGTGTTCTTCAAAAGAAACACATAACCATAACGCGATGTCATATCCGTAAGGTCACGAAATATTCATATCCACATCTAGCCTAGCTAAACATGGGCCCACTTGCTTCACTATGAACTAGGGCTAACAGATAGGTGGCATTTACACTTTTAACCAAGTAAATAGTGTTTTAGGCATTTTGCCCATTAACTAGATTCGTAGACTTTATTTGAATAGAATCAAATTAGTCCGAGTACCCACTCTTCAAAAGTGTGGATATACGAGTTCTTGTTTGATTGCGTCCCAGACAACAATGCCACAATTAAGTTTCATATGATCAAATCAGTTTGAGCTATTGTTTGTCATGTTATATGATTGAGATATTATTTATATTCAAAATATAAATTATGTTATTCACATCTAATATGTTTATCTCAATATCAACTTTATATAATAAAACACTTTAGTGTTCTTGAATATAAAGGTTCACCCGCAGCGGGTTAAACACTGATATAGAGATAATGTATCTAGTCAAACTAGTTACATCATAACAGTTTCCCAATTTAGGTACACACCCGAAGGTAGTTCCTAAACTTAGGTACCTGCGGTTAAAACAACGACTTTCGTCCCGTTTTCAATTCGCAGATAAATCTCTATTGAAGTCAGTATCCTGTTCAAAACAGATTCTGAACATCAATACTTATATTTATGTATCACACTAAGTATTTAAAATCTAATTTTAATACTAGTAGTGAACATAATGTTGACAAACATATTTGAAGTCAGAGCCTTGCTCGTCTTCAATTCCTTCATGTCTGCATTGTCCAAACGGCAGTCACGCTTCCGCGATCCCGTTTGCCACAATTTAGGCAGACATTTTGGGATATGTCTTTTATCTTCCCAGAAGATTATAATGATATTGCCTTTGCCCTTTTCCATATTCCAGTAGCCTTTTGCCAAGCCTCGGGTTCCTAGAATATCAAAGTAAAGTGCGCCTTGCGCTACTTGCCTAATTGCAAACTTTGACTTTGTCTCCTTGAGAATAGTCATTAACTCTCCAAGAGTTATTTATTGCAATTTAGTACTTCTAAGATCAAAAATAGATCTATGAAGATCCTTCAATTTCTGTATCATACTTTAAGGATCTAATCCTTAGTTTGATTAAGAAATTAAGGAGTCTACTGCGGTAAGTATAATGGATTAAGCACTTAAGTTATCATTACATAAATCTTCCAAAGATTATGCTCTACTATTTGCTTAACTCCGGGCTTAGGCATAATATGTTATTTTATCAAATAAAGTAACTTATTATTTTCTAGGACCATCCTGAAATTTATTCCCGATTTGAAAATTAAGCCATTTAAATACATTTTCCCTAGGATTATGTTTTAAATGTCAATCTTTCAATTTTATCTTGATTTTAATAGTCCAACTATTTAATCAACGATTTAGGTACTATTTATTATAATGATTACAATAGTCCAACTATTTAATCAACTATAATTTAATAGATTAAAATCAATTATATTGATTATTATAATCCAATTATAAAATCAACTATAAATGAATTGTTTGAATATAGTCCAACTATATATTAAAAAACAACATTTAAATATTAGTCCAACTAACATTTAATTTATAACGACGAATGATATTTGTTTGAGCGCGTATGGAAAGTAATTAAACGAATATTGCAAATTCAATTCTTGCCTCCCACTATTTTTCGATGAGCCTCTAACCCTCTGTCGAGTACTCGGGAAACCATGTTTCCTAGTGGGCTAGGATCCCGTTAAATATCACACAATCTTGACTTTGGCCAACAAATTGTATGATAATTAACTAGGTAGATCTATAAGATTGATTGGATCCAATCCAATTCCTAGATCCGGTAGGGGGACATCCAAGTCCGAAACATATATCTTATATATGCCAATACATCCAATGTATTACCTAACCTTTTTTCCTCTTAATCAACTAAGTCTTGGCTTTGGCACAACAAACTTAGTGATCCCAATTAAGCACGACCCATTGACCATGGAAAGCTTCGTAATCAATGTCGATGGACAAGAAGTGGTCTTGACTTTGGCCAACAAACCAAAACTTGGACAAGACACCAATATGGAACAAAGCCTTCGTGATTCAAACACATCCTCGACGGACAAAGGCCTTGACTTTGGCCAACAAGCCAATGCCAGTCTCGGATCTTGAGTGAGAATCACTCAATGGAAGGAAAAACGCTTAATATTTTGGCGAGGGTTTTTCGCGTGCAAATTGGCAACCAATTTATTATCTTTGTTAAGGTCTCATCATCATACACCCTTAAACATGCATTCTAAACACATAATAAAGCGCATATGAATAAGTAATAATGATATGCGGATGGATACTTTACATATTGATCCTAGATCAAATCTCTCACTTTCCTCTCTCCCGCTATCACAAATATTTCTTTTACCCGTTACACTACACTTCTAAAGAAACCTCATTTACATTGAGGGGAATAGGTGAGAAGAGAATACAAAGAATATAGAGGTAATAAGGCTGGACACATAGGTCCAATTTAATAAATCAAATTTATTACAATAATTTCTAAAATTGTCCCACCCATCTAGTATCCATCCGATATACACTATTCATGCATCGCAACCATGTATTCACACAAGCATGTTATCAATCAATCTAATCAAATTAATTAATCTGATAAATTAGTGATCATCCAATGTTCAAACAACGATTTGATTTTTTCTCGAGTCAAACTCGTTTTGCGAATAAGTACTTAAAGTACGAATTCTCGAATTAAATTAAACTACATCATTAAATCCAATTTAATATGCATTCAATTCTAATTCGCTATTTAATTCAAAATTAAATACTACACTTTATTAACGAACTTTTACGACTTAAATTCAAATTTAATCGTTACGGGTCTCAAAGCCCGATTAACATCCAACGTCAATTTAATTAAAGTCCAATGGGCTTTTAATTAATTTCTTGAGGCGTGGACTTTTGGTCAACTCGGGTCAAACCGAATAACCAAAATCCAATCCGGGAGTTACCCCATAAGCTAGAAATCAATCTTGGCCCATTTGGCCCAATTAAACTTTAAAGGTCCATTAAGTCGCATTTGGGCTTTATGGAGGCGGTTTTGGGCCCAATTAATTAATTCCAATCCATTTGCCTAAACCCATTTGTACAACAAAGCCCAATAAGCCCATTTACAATATTAAAGCCCAAATCCAATTTTAAGGCCCAAATAATTAAATTCTAAAATCCAATTTTCCCAATTTAATTACCAAAGTGTATAACATGATTAATCACCCAATTAACATTTCTAAAACATCAATTAACATAACTAATCATGCTCAATTTCATCACAATGTCCAACACATTTTGATTAAAATCAAACCCAATCACATGCTCTGAGTCTCGGCCAAGGGAGGGGATTTTTTTGTCCGATTCGAATTCAATCCAATTAATTCCACAATCGACATTAAATCACATTCCGAATGATTCTAACTCATCCAATGAATCAAAAATCAAAAAATCACCAAGACAAAATAGGGCTAGACATTCGGCCAACACCACAAAATTGGGCAAATTTGTTCCAAACAAAATTTAATCAAATTGATCAAATCAATCTAAATTAAACATCAATTAACCATATTCATTCATCCAATTTCACAAAATCATGCTCAAAATCATTTACCCAAATTTTAACCCTAAACTTTTTTCATGCTCAAACGTTGCTCTAGATGCCATTGTTGGTTTCTATTAAGGTCCCAAGATCAATAATAAGCATGAATCAAGTGCGAATACAAATCGAAGAAGTTGCGGAATACTCACATCGATCGGTTGAGCGACGCAGAGACAAACAAAACTGAAATTCTACTCAGCAGTGGACTGCTCCAACTCACTGGTTTTGGCGTCCTCCATGGTTTGTTTTTGAGCTCCTCGAACAAGCTCCAAGCTTCGTCGAATGGTTCCCAGCTCATGGGTGGACTTCCCTATCACCTTCGCATGTCTCGTAAGTGTGCTAGCACTTGTGATTTTGCCACAAAATCACACTCTTTGCTTCCCTCACTGCTCACGATTTTTGTTGAAAACCAGTAAGCTTTTGGAGCCCCTTGGGCGTGAGGAGTAGAGAGAAAGAGAGAAGGAGAGATGATAATGATGAGAGAGTTGTGTGTGTTTTAATTGTTATTGTGTATCTAATACACCAACCAATAATAAAATCAATTACCAAAATCAAATAAGGTAAATAGATTTTTAATTAATACAACAACTCACATCAACCATCACACTTGTGTGTCAAACACTCAAACATCAACTCACATCAAGTCACATCAATCAATGGTTACATCACTCAAAGTGACATGATTTGACGCTTGATGTGACGCTAGATACGACTAGCGATTTAACGCTTGATTTGACTTGCGTGCCGCACTCGAATTCGAAATATGAATGCGCTCACAAATAATCCCTGGCTCGGGTTTGATAATTCCAAATTAACGAATTTTCCGTTGTGTCGTAATTAAATGATTACTCCTAGTGAAATCACTATTCACGTCGCTAACGAATTAATTCTAAATTAATTCGTTCGCCCGAATTAAAATCTAATTTTAATTCCGCGTCGAAATCCAATTTCGTTTAATATATCGAATATATTATTAATCGATTAATTCCAAATTAATCGTTATCTCTCTTTTAATTGATATTTTATCCCAGATAAAATATCTCCGCAATTAATTCCAGATTAATTTTCTCTCTCTTCTAATTAATCCTAGATTAATTTAGAGTGTGAGTCATACGTCATCGGTGAATCTTCGGGAAGCGACTCATGAGATCCCCGGATATGTTGGTAGTAAATTGTAGGGGTTTTTAGGGGCTAAGTCCGGTAACGCAGCGGAAGCGGTGGAAAATCGTATTTTCCGATTTCAAAACTTTTTCTCGGATTAATTAAGTAAACATATTTATTTAATATTCCAATAATCAAATTATGAAAATAAATTGGCTTTCATGAAAATTCTCCGTCGAATTCTTGGGAGAAACAACCTTTATTCTAGGAATCAGGATCTACTGGGATAGATCTAAAGGTTGTTGGTACTCTCCGAGAACTCGTACATTGAAAAATGTACGCGACCTGGTGTCTCATATGCTTTGAGCATATGGAGTCACAATCAGGCCAATCCAAGTGATAGTCACTGGATTGATGTTAAGAACATCCTTAAGTATCTTAGTTGAACTAAGGATGCTGCCATATACTGTGGAGAATGAGAACTTGAAGTGACTGGGTTCACTGCTGCAAGTTTCCTAACAGATTACAACGACTATAAGTCGTAACAACGGTACTATACAGTTTGAATAACGGAATAGTGACCTGGAAATCTTCCAAGCAAGATACTGTTACCGAATAAAAACAAATATGGATTATTGCTGCAGCTGAGGCAGCAATAGAATCCTTTTGGATCGATAATAATCCTAATTAGATTAGGAGTAGTTCTGTTAGCAGCTGAGCTAGGCTACAGCACAGGCTAAAGAATTAATGGTCTCATCAACGATCCAGATATATACTTTAATTATTCATCTGATTCGTTCGGATCATACATCGTGGCGATATGATGATCGAATAAATCGTGTCAGATGATAATATAGCAAATCCGCTGACGAAAGCCTTTTCTCAGCAGAAGTTTGAGCAAACCGTACATAGTTCGGGTGTAGGACACTTGAGTGATTGGCTATAGGCCAAGTGGGAGATTGTTGGACAATTATGACCCATAGCATCACTATTTGTACAGTTCATGGTGTTGTTGTACAAATTAACTATGTGACAAAGGAAATTGCTCTTTTATCATTTGTAATTAGATTACCAAGATGTATAAATGATAAAAGGTCCTTATGATTAGTTTCGGATTGAGATGATATGAGACAGTATCAATCCACGAAGGTTTAATCATTAAATATCCCTAGTCATAGTATTATCGAGACTGGACATCGATAATGCGGAATAGACTAGTATTACACTTGTGCGCGTTGTAAGAGCATAACGGCATAGTTCTCATATATTTGGGTATAGGATACTCATGCAAATGTAATACGAGGTTGTGTTTACCGATGGTACGGAAACAGCTTCTCTCTGGATAGACCCCTCGAAATTCCATTGGTAGTATGACTATGTGTCTATGGAAGTCCGAATCAGGGTAGGTGTATTTGGTCTTAACCTGAGACTTGCACCGCTAATACTTGTGACAATCAATATACTTTGGTTTTGGTCGTCCAGTGCTTTAACAGGTTCTGTATACGCCTCTTCTGGGTATATTGAGAATCGTAGTGTATTGGGTGTGATGTCAAGACGGAAGTATCACTCCAGTCGTAGTGGAGATTATGATCACATATGATACGGAACTGATGCTCTTATGTACTGCAGTCATCGGGATAATATGACTATGTCATGATTATCCGATTATAGAGACTAGTTACCAGAGATCCGATATGTGCTTCATACGGGGCAGAAATAATTCCAGCCCCAGGCCTAGCACGTGACATCTGATACTGGATCGTAATACGCAGTACTATGTATACTACGCCTGACAAAGATCACATATTCCTTTAAGAATATTTCTGGAGAATTGGGTCGGCACGGTGCTTTGCTAGAAGCCAACCATGTCTTGTAAATCGGTAAAAACGTAGTACTAGGTACGTATGTGTTCGGATAGTCCGACGACCAGATTTACTGCCAACATATCCGGGGATCTCATGGGTCGCTTCTCGAAGATTCACCGATGACGTATGATTCGAACATAATTAATCTGAGATTAATTAGATGAGAGAGAAAATTTATCTAGGATTAATTGCGGAGATATTTTATCTAGGATAAAATACTATTTGAAGAGAGAGAACGATTAATTTGGAATTAATCGATAAAATAATATATTCGATATATTAAACGAAATTGGATTTCGACGCGGAATTAAAATTAGATTTTAATTCGGGCGAACGAGTTAATTTAGAATTAATTCGCTAGCGACATGAATAGTAATTTTGCTAGGCATAATTATTTAATTAAATTTGATTTAATTACGTCGCAACGGAAAATTCGTTAATTCGGAATTTGCGAACCCGAGCCCGGGAGTGTTTGCGGGCCCACTCGCATTTCGAATCAAGTGGGGCCCACAAGTCACATAACGCGTCACATCATTAGTCACTCAAGTGATGGATGTCTTGTCACTTTTTAGTGATTGACAACCAGTCACTATTCATTGATTGATGGAGGTGGTTGAAGACTTTAAAGTCTTGTACCAAAATTTTGAATTTTGGTAATTGTTTTTGTTTTTAGAAAACATATACACAACTTTCATCTTCTCTCTCTTTCCTTATCCATCATTCACGCCCATTTCAAAAAAAAAATGCTTCTCTCCCAAACTTCTTCCTTGGCCGAAAGTTCAAGGAAATGGTGATTTTTGTGGCAAAAATTACCAAGAGCTAGCACTCTAAAGAATCATCCAAAGGTGATAGGGAAACCCACCCATGGGCATGGAATGCACACTTAAAGCTTGGAGCTTGAAGAACACAAATGAAGCACAAAAGGGAGAAAGCCGAGAGCTTCATCAAGGGAGCAGAAAGTTTTGTGTTCGACGCATCGCAAAACCGATCAAAGTGAGTATGTTTCCGCCATTCTTCTTTGAGTATTCACATGATTTCTATGCTTGAATGATCTTGGGACTAACTTAGAAACCCAACAGTGTTTGGGACCATCATCATTTGGATTCATTTGGACTTCTTGTCATGAGATGTGAACTTGTTGGGCCATTTAAACTGGGACGAGTTTGTGTCTTATGACAATTGGGCCAAAAGCTTCTAAACGGCCGATGGGCCACTTTGTGTTTGGGCCCCCTATCATTTGAAGTTGTTTAGCCACGTTATTGCAAAAGTGTAAACCTGTTGAGCCTTTTTCAACCGAGACAAGTTTACACCTCGTAATAATATGATTGAATACTTTGTGTAGAACACAGAAATGGGCGACGCTGTCCGGGCTCGCGGCCCGGTCGGGAGTACTGAGTAGCCCGCGGAGGACTAAATCGAAGAAATAAAATTGAGTCGCCAACCAGTGTGAACTGGGAAATGATTTAAGGCCGCACTCACCCCTCGCAAGGGAAGACCTCAAACCGTTGGGTTCGGAATGGTCCCTTACTTATGTCAATCGTAATGAAAAGATTTATGCAATAGTATAATCAAGTCTTATATAACACATGCAAGATAATGTAATCAACAAACAAGTTTGCACACCCATAATCATAAGTAAAAAATGAAGGCAAAGTGCATAATTCATAAGCGTATTAAACAATGAAGCGCAATAATGCAACTATAAAAACTTTAATAAAAATGGATAATTAGGTACATAATGCAGAAGAAATGGCCAAAGAAGCAAACATGCATGAAATGTGATTAAAATAAATCTGTTTACTGTATGTGCATTCGTCCAGCGTTCGGAAACACGTTCAAACGGTAAAGAGAATACATGCGTTCGTGTAGCGTTTGGAAACGCATTTGAACAAAAGTGAGACAGAATGTGCACGTTCGTATAACGTCCGGAAACACGTTCGAACGGGATAAGACCTAATGCATGATAAAATAGAATACATGCGCGTTTGAAAACACGTTCGAATGGAAATGAGACAGAATGTTCGCATTCGTATAGCGTTTCGAAATGCGTTCGAACGGGACAAGACCTGATGCGTGATAAAACAGAATACATGTGTGTTCGAGTAGCGTTCTGAAACGCGTACGAACGGACTGGGGTAGAATATATACGTTCATGTAGCGTTTCGAAACACGTTCGAACAAGATTACCAAAGTGGAATCTAAAAAGACACAAACACATGCGCGAATGCTTCTCGAGCGGTATGTAGAGTTGTATCCCAAGTACAGATCGCACTACCGTCCATTCGGATTCGGCTAAGGAATTTATGTCTGGGTTTCCATCCGATATACCGTAAAAGGAAACACTCAAGCCCAAACGGAACAGGAATGTAAAGTGAAGAATGAAAACATAACAAAAAAAAAGGGTAAATGACAAGATCGACAGAAGAAGGGCGCGGCAAAACTATGGTAAAGGTAGCCTTTGGGCGTTTCCCTCAAATAGAGGACCTTTAATCTAATATGATTAGCCCATGCGCACTATATTATCAATGCATGAATAAACAAATAAATAATATAGGACCTTGTATACCTGATTGAACATATTTCACATTCAATCGAGTGTATTTCGTCAGGCGCGGAAAAACATGTGATAAAGGTAGCCTTTTGGCTTTTCCCTCAAATGGAGGACCTTTAATCCAATATGATTAGCCCATGCGCATTAGATTAACAATACATAAATAAAGAAACAACACATAGAAAATAAATAGCGGAACAATGAACACAAAAATGCATAAGACATGATAAAGGAACCTGTCCAGAATGCCAGTGTTCGTGTACCGTTCGGAAATGCGTTCGAATGGGGGCGAGGCAGAATGCATGCGTGGAATTGTATCCTAAGTACAGACCGCACTACCGTACAGAATTTATGTCTGGGTTTCCATCTGATATACCACGAGAGGCAACACTCAAGCGTTAACACAATGCAATCATGAAAATAGACGTGAAGTATGATAATGCATATAACAACACATAAACGAAGAGATAAACATGCGAAATGATAAAAGGCTAATAATATGAAATAAATGTGCGATAAATAAATAACGGGACGTTAAAGAAAGATATGACCAAGAGTTTGGTCGCCAATGATATAGGACCTCGCACACCCGGTTGGACATATTTCATGTCCAACCGAGCGTGCCGCATCCAAACTATAAAATAAAAAAGTAATGCAGGGTGCCCTCAGGTCTTACCTTATAAGTTGCTCCTCGGAAGTGTGTTACGTCGTCGCCGGAAGGGTTAATGCTCCGTAACTTTTCTGGTTTTCTGGTTCGGTGTTTTCCTTCGCTGTTTTTTTATTTTCGTTGGACTTTTCCCCTTCTTTCTTCGCTGTTTTCGGACTGTTTTGCTACTGTTTTGAAGGCTGATTTTTGAGCTGTTTCGGGGCTGTTTTCTGGGTGATTTTTGGGCTATTTTAGAACGATTTTTGGGGTTATTTTCGGGCCGGTTATTGGTTGATTTTTTAGTGGTATATGCTAATGTCTTGGCTGCGTTTTTTGTTTTTTTTTTGTTTTTGGCGCTAGAAGGAGGGCTGTTTCTGTTGCTTATGTAATCGGTGAAGGGGTGTGATTTTATTGTTTATGGGGCTGCTGGTTCACGGCAATGAGTAGGTTTATGTATGATTCATTTTGTTGCTTCTTTTGTCGTTGCTTGATGAGTGAATGGTTCTTTTGTTTGTGATTTTTTTAGAGAGCGGCGTATGGAGAGAAGAAGTTTATTAGTGTTTATCTTTTATCGTGTGAATGAGAGTCCAACGAGGGAGAGGGCGTAAGCTTAAAAAAATCTAGGGGTTTGGTTTAGGTCTCTTTTTATAGTTGCATGATAGGGTTTGTGTTGTTTGTGTAAGGCTAGGGTTTTGTTGCATGTGTGGCCGCCCAACTCACTAATTAGCCAAGATTTGCCTTCCAAATTTGGAAGATGCAATCATGGTTAATTTGGAAGGGGATTATGAGGGATAAGGAATGAGATTTTTTTGGATTTAATTTTATTGGCATGTGATTTATTTAGATTAGGAAGGTGATTTATTTAATTTAGGAATGAGATTTAATTTGATTTGTGACATGTGTTTTAAATGTTTTAATTATTTGGATTGGGCTTTGGTGGGCCTGGGCGTGTGGCTTGGTTCTTTGGGCTTGGGCGTGTGGCTTGGTTCTTTGGGCTTGGGTGCGTGTGTTGGTGTGTGTGGGCTTGGGCGCGTGACTTGGTGTGGGTTGCGGGGATTTTTGGCCGAGGCTAGTAGCTAAAACAGAGATTAATCGAGCGAACATGAGGCTAGACAAGCGAATTAAATATGAGGATGTACTTATTTTTGAATTTTCCCTTCCGACGTCCGTTTCCCGCGACTTCCGCAACTTATCGGGTAGTGCCTCCATACGAGGCTCATCATCAGGCTTCATGTAAAAATGCAATGTCTACACTTTGAAATGATAATAAGCCAACTTGTATGAAAACCTTGATGGGTTTAGAAAGTCCAAACATGATCCAAATATGCTAGAAGCATGAGTTCAATATCCGCACTGGCTTTCATCCAGAAAGGATACGCCTTGTTACGGCATATTTGTATATTTTTGGACGCTTCTAAGTTCATCCTCATAACCACGGTTGCCGAAAGCCCAATTCGTCGTTTCTAGACAATGGCATGATCTCATAATCGGCTTAGTCCATGTTGTAAATAGGCGGTCTTTGTCTTTTACCGATGGAAAGGGACAGAAGCAGCCAAGGTTCATCCCGTAGCATAGGAGAGAGCGATTTTGTGTACCTTGCATTGGTGCATAGAATAAGCCATATCTAGAACCAAAAATAGGCTTACCACGAGTGTGGGAGAAATAAGGTGGGAATGATATATTCTGTTTGATCAACTCATGCATTTTATGTATTTCATGCATCGCACACATACATGTACCATGCTAACTCGTAGTTTTAAAGCCACCATAGATACTCGTCGGGTTAGAGAAGAGGGAAGACTCGTCAAAATACCATTAGCAAACATGAGTCATTCAGATAACGAGGGATCTCGTATGGATCAGCTAGAGACTAATCTTGCTAAGATTACCGAGCAACTACAAGTTTTGACCAACGTTGTGGCCAGTTTGACCATACCCCATATAGCCAATAATGGAAAGTTCTGCAACCGAAATACAAATACCATTAGGGGACCTTCGGGGACCAAGCCCACTCCTTCTGAGGTCGCCCCTATCAGGAACAGGCGATTCTCCAATTTTGGTAGACCTTTGTCAGAGGTGTTTGAAGAGCTGAAAAGGCAAGGACTCCCAAGTCCCTTAGAACCTAAACCACTTCCAAACCCTGTGCCACGCTACATTGACCTAAACCTATATTGTTACCTCCACCAGCAAAAAGGCCACGAAACTGACAAATGCACCTACCTTAGGCATGAGATCCATAACCATTGACGCCCATAAAATACCCGACCCAGAATAAGAACAACCCATCGCACACAGAAACCCTCCACCCACCCACATAATCAACTCCTGCCTACCCGAAAGCATTGTCCTCCAAACTCACGACCACCAAGCTTCCCGCATGGGGATATGGGACAACAATAGTAAAGATGAAACGGAGCAGAAATGGGAAAGTAAATGGGAAAAAGATTACTACTACAGTTGGAGGATCTGATGTTCGAAAAAAGCAAGAAGACGGAAAAAGACAAAGTTGCAAATTATGTAGATGTTTGTTTTCTTGATCTTATTCAATTGTGATCCCGCATCCATTAATCATAAGACATTGATTTTGCCTACTTGTTCAAGCCTTTTCCTTAATATTTAAGCATCAGTCCAATGATGAAATCGTTTGCTTTAGGGTGAAATCTTAGAAACGATAAACTCTTGATGTGTTTTTATCTGATACTTTGAGTAATTGATCTATGTTAGACTCGTAAGCTCTTGATTTTGGTTCTTAGTAGTGAAAACCTGAGTAGTTAGCAAAGTGACTAGTTGAAGAAATTGTAGGTCGGTGAATGACCGTTCGCCTAAATATCTATCCTGATTTGTTTGTGTTATGATGTGTGGTATGGTTGAAAATAAAAGAAAAGTCTTTAAAGAAAACAATTAAACCACCTATAACCGATAAGCGTGAAGCTACCCATGGGCGAGTATTAGGACCACCATGAGGAGAAATGCTACCTTAAAGGGTATGTGTGTCGAAAAAAAAAAGTTCAAAACCAAAAGAAAAAATAGAGACAAAAGAGAAAGAAAATCATACCACATTGAGCACAGAAAAGCAACTGCATGGCATAATTGAGACATCTAGGTTGGTTTGACCCATCGATCCCAATTTTTTGACGAAATCATTGAGTTGGCTTATCTGGGGATGAATCTGCAAAGGAACCTTTGCACACACACACTTTGAGTCTGGCTTAGATCATTTATCCAAAGACTTGGATTTGAGTTGCATTGAATGTTTTGAAGGTTCTCTGGTTTCAATATTGGGCATTCTTTTAGGGCAATAATATGTATAACTATTGGGATTGTTTTGTAGCCATTAATATAGTATGTTGATACGGAGTGACACATCATGTAGTCCACCTTGACCTAGTGCAAACAGTAGAGAACAGAAAGTAAAGCCAAGTCTGGGGGCGACCAGTCTACCACCCCGCGAATAAGAGATATATCGAGAACTTGAGCCATGAGACAAAAAAAAAGAACTGACCGATCACCAAAGGAGAATTGGCAGAAGAAAACTGTAAGTAGGCCCGGGGCGACCGAAGATATTTATAGGCAAAATACACCAGAGAGCACAAGAAAGGCCTAACCCATCAGAATATGAAATACATCCATACATACATGCATACACGTCACGCACACACGATTTTTGTTTTGTATTCGTAGGTTTTTGAAGAAAGAAAGAAAAAAGCGGCAAGGACGAGCAAGCCGAGAATGACAATAATCTCAATTCAGTAATGGTTCAAGAATGAACCATCTCTCATCAAGTAACGGTTCGGGAATGGACCACCTCATAAAGTAACGGTTTGGGAATGGACCACCTCACAGTAACGGTTCGGGAATGGACCACTGTAGACAACAGAACTTGACGACGCTGTTCTAGGCTCGCGGCCTAGATGGGAGTACGAAATAATATGGAGTCGCCACCCGGTGTGAACCGGGACAAAGGTTTAAGGCTGCACTCACCCCTCGGAAGGGAAGACCTCAAACCGTTGGGTTCGGAATGGTCTCTTACTTATGTCACTTGTGATGATATAATTTGTGCAATAAACTAACCGAATCTATTCAACATTCATGCTCAAGGGTACTTAGATCTAACATGCTTTCATCCAAATAATTCCACGCAATGTAACACAACAAGCATATTGAACCATTAAACCAAAATAAACAATAACTAATTAACATAAACATAAACTAAACGAAACATCATGCATAAAGAATGAAGAAACAACATGCCTTAATAACACAATCATGCTTTGAAAATTAAATAACAAAACTAAATTAAATCATGCTTTAAACAATAAATAAACAACCTATAAACTATAACATGCTCAAATACAAATTAGGATGAGACGAGATACATGTCTCTTAAGTGGTACGTGGCTTTGTATCCCGAGTGCAGACCATACTACCGTCCATTCGGAATCGGCTACGGAATTTACTTCCAGGTTTCCATCTGATATACCACAAAAGGGAACAAATATCCCGCTCATCCAACAATCACATCATGCTTCAAACGACTCTCATGCAATAATATTTTAAAATAAATAAAACAAAAATAAAGATGATAAGTAAAAAGGTGCCCTCAAGTCTAACCTCTTTTGTTGTCTCACGAAAGGGCGTTACACGTCCGTTGGAAGGGTGAATGATCCGCAACTCTTTTGGTTCACCAACTCAACGTCTTTCCTCGTTGTTTTGCTGTTCGGGCTGCTGTTTTTACTCCGTTTCGCTGCTGTTTTAAGGGTATTTTCTGGTCACTGTTTTGGGTAGTTTCGGGGACTGTTTTGGGTAGTTTCGGGGACTGTTTTAGAGGCTAAATAGTGCAGTTTTTTGGTGCGGTTTTAGGTCAGTTTCTGGGTGATTTCAAGGGTGTTTTCCAGGTCTAATATTGCGACAAACTGGACAGTGCAGTGGGCTTTAATGGCGTGCAGTTTGGTGTGTGTAATGGGCTCAAAAGACAGTGCAGTGCAAGGAAGATTAGGCAGCAGTTTAGGCAGTTTGTAGGGGGATTTTGCGGCAGTGAGTAAGGGCTGATGGTGGGGATATTAATCACGGCAATGGAGGGCTGACGGTGTGGCTGAACTGGTAGTGGAGGGGACGGTAATAGAGGGCTGTTTGGTTTAGGGCGTGAGGCAGGCTTCTTGTGGCTGTGATGCGTGAGTTGAAGGTGAGGTCAGTTTGGCTGAGTGCGTTTTTGAGGGGCTGCTTGGATCGGTGGGGATGTGTGGTGTTGTTCACGTGAAGGGAATTAAGGATATGCTGTGAAGTCAGGGGACGTGTGGTGAGGTCGGTTGAGGGCTGAAGCGGTGAGGTTGGTTTATGTGTCTAGTGGTCAGTTTGGCGCGAGTGATCTCATGGGCCAAGGGTTGCCCAGGGTGAGGCAATTTGAGAGAGGCTGTGCGTATGGATGAGTGAATTTTAGGGTTTATTCTCTTTGTATTTTTGTGAGGATCAGCCAGCCCGGGTTGAATGTGTGGGTTAAGGGTTCTTTTTATAGGCCAAATGAGGGGATTTACCTTATTGAGAAAGGAATATGATTTGTGTATTAATTGGAGATATCTTTTAATTTAGTATGTGATAAGGAAATCTTTAATTAGGGGAATTGATTTGATTTGTTCTTTTTAATTAACGATATGATTTATTTAAATTGGTAGGTGATTTAATTAAATTAGGAATGTGATTTATTTTAATTAGGAATGTTATTTATGGAATTTAATTTGAATCTTTTAATTTGGAAAGGAATTTAATTTGTGACATGTGTTTTAATTTAATTGGATTTATTTAGTTTAAGAATGTGATTTAATTTAATTTAAGTTTAATTTAATTGGTTTTAATTTAATTTGTGACATGTATTTTAAATGTTTTAATTATTTTTGGATGTGATTTAATGGGTTTGGTGTGTTTTAAAACAGAGGTCCAACAAGCGAACCCGAAGCGAAACACGCGAGTTAACTCTGACAAAATGTTAATTTCCAACTTTACCCTTCCAGCGTCTGTTTCCCGCGGCTTTCACAACTAAAGAGGTAGTGTCTCCATACGAGACTCATCATCGGGCTTATATGCAAAAATGCAGTGTCTACAACCACCTCACAGTAATGGTTCGGGAATGGACCACCTCACAGTAACGGTTCGGGAATGGACCACCTCACAGTAACGGTTCGAGAATGGACCACCTCACAGTAACGGTTCGGGAATGGACCACCTCACAAT